>BQNB010027092.1:26673-57947 GCA_026074375.1 Tanacetum coccineum
CCAAGGTGAACCTATAAATTACCACCAGATTCAATATAAATCAACAACAAAAATCACAGCATTCAAACTAACTCAAAACACAAAATACTAAGTTCAATGGATTAAAAAATGAAAGTAACGAACTACATTCACAATAACCTTTCCTACATCACATACTTAGAGCTCCATGTGTACAACAATATTCTTATAATTAAGCCTTCTATATTATTTTGATTATTATTGTCAACGATATTTTCTTGATAATTTTGAGTTATATGCTTAATTGCTTAATCTAGTTTTTGATTTTACCTAATATAACATAAAGAAAAGGAGCAAAAAAACATAAATGCAGTAAAATTAATATGCAACTTGTTTCGATAACATTGCAATCATTGATCATTTTTTACCATAGGAAATTAGCAATAGGTGTCAGTAACAATGAAATCAATTAACTAGACTCCTCAAGTGATTTTTCCTAATTTTGAACAGTAAATACCCGTTAAATCAATCTGATTTTGATAAGGGTTAAAATAAAACATGATCTTCGACTTAGAGTCAATTAAATAAGCTTAATTAGAATTCATAATCCCAAATTTAACGAACACGTAATCTTAAAAAATGCAAACACCTAAACTATGTTATGTAAAAATCGAATTGATATACAAAGATTTCATCTGATTCGTTATAAAATTTACCAAAAACAAACACAAAAATAATATGGAAAAAAAAAACAAAACTACCTTAGAGTCTTGGACTCGGTGATGAATTAATTCATATAGAAACTTGGTTCGTTTATTAACACCTTGATTCACCTGGAATAAAATCCACAATCACTGAGTTAGGGTTTTCTTAAAGGAGGTTGGGTTAGAACCGAGGGGTGTGTGGGTTGTGGGTTTTTTTTTCTTTAATCTCAATGAGTATATCAATTTTTTAAAACAAATTTACATTTGGGTCTACAACTATTTAAAAATAACTCGCAAGTCCATGTATATCTTTTGCTTTTCTGTAAATCTAATTTATAAAACGAATTTTTTTAAGTTTCTAGCTAAATCAAGTAATGCTTAATCTTTTTATTAAATAACTTTGAAACAACAAGATAATATTTAATCAAATTATTACTTAATAAAGCAAGAATTGATTTATTTGAAATACAAAATTCTCACTTTTCGTTTTCCTTTACTATATAAAAGATTTAAGTTTGAAAATTTTACTATTTATCAAAAACATCTATAAAGAGAGTGGTTTGCACCCCAAAAACTAATTTTTATACAATTTCTATTATGAAAACTGATTTTTTCAAGAAAACCTATTTTCATTCATTCCCTTTCCACTAGTTTTTTGTCATAGAGATATGGTTTTACATAACCGATCTTTTTGGGGGGTGTTTATAGCCTTTTGTGTAGTAGTGTGTTCTTGAAATGTCATCACTCTCTGCATCCCATCACCATTTGTTATAGTTATTGTCGTTATGGTTGCTGTTGTTGGGTCCTGGAGCAGTCCCAACTTGTACAATTTTATCCAATAGGTAATGCAACCCCCCTAAACTAGATAAACACCTATCGACGAAAGAGATAGTCGAACTATTCATTTCAGACCAATAGTACACCAATTTAGGTCATGATACCTCCTAGTACTGCCAAGTAAGTTGAATACTTACATCCATTAGCCTCGTCCGATATTAATCATCGAACATCACAGATATCAAAAACGAGACTTCGTCCTTGAACATTTGAAACTTTATACAGACATACTCACGCGACTACACTTTCTCCTTCGATGCATTCACTATTAAGAGACATTCTTTATAACGCGTTTATATCAGTCATAAGACCTGTAATGATATTTATTTGAGATACCTATTTTGATGGATTAAATATCCTGGTCAAACTTAGACAAAAATTTTGGTATATTAAGAAGTGTCGAAACATTAAATTTTGTTGAATAAGATTATCAACGCCACGTTCAAAACTGGTTTATTAAATCTTAAACTTTTCTTGGTCACACGGTAGGTTAACAAGAATCGAATCCCGAGACGGGATTCCTTTAAGGGGTAGGTAGTGTAACAACTGGCAATTTTCAGAAATTTTAAATGACTATTTTACCTTTTGACTTTTTAGGTCCGACTTGACTTTTTACTTTTGATCTTCCATTATCACATAAAAATGATTACCGCGTAACCGGTAATTTTTCGGAACGTATTTAAATAATAAATCATATTTATTATTACATGTCTTTCATGTGCAAATTTATTTTTAACTTATTTGACTTAAAAACGAGAAGATATATGTTATTTCTAAGTTGACTTATCAAAGACGACCGCTAAATCACGTTTTCACGACTTGGACTCTAAAACAATTTGATGTAAAACGACATTCCAGACAACTTTTTAGTTTTGCCTGAGACCCGAAAACAAGCAGAAAATGACCGAAATACCCTCGCAAAATTTTAGAAACAAGAACAACGCGTACCGACACAAAAATAATTAAATAATATTTAATTATCACTCTTTATTAAATAAAAATAGTTAATGAATTATTTATCATTTTAGTCAGAAACGTTTGCTAAAAACGCAAATATTCAAGTTAAAGTTTATTTTACGGACAAGGTTTATTAGTGATACACAAATAAATAATAGACATTTAAAAAAAATTATAAAACGTTTATAAAATTCTAGTCGTGTAAATACTCACATTTCATGGAAAAATCATTTGGAACGCAATGGTGCAGGTTTCGTGTCATGAATCATCCGTTATATAACACCCCGTGTTTTAGGGTCATTTACGTCGTCAATAAATTCACTAATTATTTTTAGTGTTGTACGCGTTTGCTTTTTAGATTATTTGGAACTTGCCATTTCATTTTATAACTTTTATATATAAATAAAATTTATACACATTTCTTCTCATTTTTCATATATATAAAACACACACATCTCATCTCCTCCCTCTCTTCATATCCGGCGCCGCCACCACCTCCGGCCAACATTCCGGCCACCACCGCCGCCGCCGCTGCCGAAAAAGTTTTCCGCGAGTTTTCCGGCCGAGTCCAGAAAGTGTTTCTCATCACGTTAGTATAGATTCACCCTTAGAACACAAGATCCGGAGGCTTGTTAAGAATTGAAAAAGAAAAGTACCAAATATTTAGAGAGAAAAAGAATAAGAGATGGGAAGTTGTGTGTGTGCTTGTTGAGAGAAAACACACACACACACTTTTTACAAAAGTGAGCTTCACCCCTCCATGGAAGTATGGAGGGGGTATTTATAGTCCTAGTGACACACAACTATCGTAGCTTGTCATTATTAGTCCCTATGTGTCACGCTATAAATAAACTAATGTAATTCCGGATATGTCACCATATTTTAAGGCTAACACTATGGTTTCATTCTAGGTTGTTTAAGGTTTTCTATACACTATAAAAGGAAAGCCCTAGGTCCATAATTATACTCTTACACTTCATACAAGCAAATCAAAGCAAGAACTCCCTCCCCTCACTTCAAAAACCCATGACATACTTATGGTGTGTTAGGGTTTCATTTTAATTTTGCATCCAAGGCATTGCAAGTGTTCAAGTGTTCATTCCAAGGTTATCTAAGGTTACTCAAGCTGTTGACAAGCTTGGATTCGGGATTTAACAAGTAATATCAAGAAAACATATTTAGGGTTTTCTTGATTAGGGTTTTGATTTTGAAGGCTTGGTTAGGGTTTACATCTTGTGTTCATCATCCTACTTGTCTTCTAAAAGGTCCATTTAAAGTATTCCATGTTCATTCATTCATTTCCTATTGTGTACATACTTGTTGTATAAGTTAATCACCACCTAGATTCATTTTTAAGTTATATAAAGTGTTTCAGGATTTCATATGAACAATTGATATTGAACTTTAGAGGACTTAATACAATGTAAATTACTTATAGACACTGGTGAATTTATGTGCCAAGTTCTTAAACAAAAATGATTGTAAACAAACTTTATTAATTAAAAACCCTAATTACACTTTTAATACCTACTGTTGGATTCGAACCATAAACCATATATTTTAATAATATTATATGTAAAAATATACTCTTACAAGGATCGTGGAGCATGTAATGAACTTCGAAAACGGAATTATAACGAACAAGTTTACGAATTTTACAGTAAATATAATTAACTTATAAAAAACAGTTTTATAAACGGTAATGAACATTAAAAGTTACTGTTCAATCAAAGTTTAAATTTTTATAAATAAATATTTTATAAAATTTCCTTAATACGAACCCACAGACATAAAGAAACTCGAAGAAACCGAATTATAACGAACAAGTTCCGTATTATACATGTGTATATAATTAATTATGATTAAAAACAAATTGTTTATGAACAGAAAATATTACTGTTCATTAGGTGTTTAAAATCATATAAATATTATAATTGATAATAATCTTAATACTAAACCAGGATATAACGGAACTCGAGAAACGGTAATTAAAATGAACTAGTTAGGATTTTAAACAATGTCACGTATTAAATTAATTCTATAAAAATAGTTTTTATAAACTGTAATGAATAGTAAAAGTTACTGTTCATCAGAGGTTAAACTTTATAAATATGATGTTTTGATAAATTATTTTAATACGAAGACATGGACATAAGAAACGTATAAAACGGAGTCGAAACGATAAAGATATGAGGTTTTAAAGATCACGCGCACTATTTTTACTTTTATATATTGTTTTATAAAACAACTAAACTAATAATGAAATATCATTATGTAATCAATAAAAAATATAATCCAATATTTTTCCCCAAATAGTTCATTAGTAAACGAAAATAATATTCTTACGATTCAAGTAGCACACACTTTCATTTAACAAAGGTACGAGTAAATTATTTATTTTAACTTTTATAGAATTAATAAAAACTATTAGTTGGAGGTGTGACAATATAACATTGATGTTTTTAATTATATAAAATTACATTATACTCATAGCCCTAATAATGTAGTTAGGTTGCATTCAAAATGCCGTGGCGATTCACACAATTGATTTTAGATAATCAATCATTCACTTACGGTGAGTTCATAGCCCCGCTTTTTATACAATTACATTGTTTTACAACTTTAGGGTGAGAAACATGCATCATTTTACATTTGGACGCAAGTACACTTTTAAACATATTAGCTAGTTGGCCTAAGTAGCTAAACCCACTATTGCCGACTATCATGAACTGTCAATTGCTAGTTACGAGCGCGAATTGTTATGAATAGATCATTGGGATTGACCATCCCCGTCGGTGAGTAGCGCTCATCAATTTCGACTATACTTAAACAACGAACGTAAACAATTCGTAAACAATTCGATGTTACTGGTTGAACATCAACACGGGCACATTAGTGCATTAAATTGCACATATATGTCGAGCTTCATGTCATGAGCTTAGTGTACTCGTATTACTTTTTAAGATATTGTATGTGTTACATGTCTTACATCGGAAATCTAGTGTCCTAGATTTTATACATTTCCGTAAACTTTGAATTCACCAACTTTATGATGACTTTTAAAGCATGTTTTTCCCTCATGGGGGGGGGGGGTGGGTGGGGGGGGGGGGGGGGGGGGGGGGGGGGGGGGTGTCAATAAGGTAATAGAAACAAAGGATAATTGGTGGTCAGCCATTTTGGAGTAGTCATTACTATAAAGATTTTGGATGCATTACATTTAGGGAATATTTGTTATTCATAAAATCTTTACTTTTCAAGATTGAACTATTTAAGCTCGCTATCGATAACAAACAATTCTATTTAATGCCAAAGTAGCAACTTTAAACAACTCATATAAGGTCGGTTCTCATATCTCGTGCTGTATTGATCTATGAAGTAACACTCTCCAACCCATATTCCGCTGCGACCCATGTTGGAGTTTTTACATATTGGTTATCAAAGAGCCTAGGTTAATAGAAACCAGGTCATAATGTTTTTACTTGACTATAACCATTTTCAACATTGCATCATACGAAATTTTTCACGGGACACATACCTATTAGAGTTGCATTAATTGGCTACTATATGTTTTTCCACGATATGTAACATTGTTTATATTATACTACATATATACTATGATGGTCTTATATAATATACTTATATAAGTTTATTTATCTTCCTGCAGTCATGTCTTCTGCATCATCCGTTGTCACCTATACCTCTGTGTACACTGACTCCGAACCAGGGAGAGTCTTTTGGGGAGCCGATGAGGAGATACCCGATGGAGGTGTACCACGAGTCATCGTATACGGATACGATAGACTTCCCATGCAGCCAGTAGACCCACCATCCCCTGACTATGTGCCTGGACCTGAGCACCCACATCTCTCAGCCCGCACCGACTAATGTCCTGGTCCCGATCAACCCACCAACACCCATCAAGATACCATATTTATCCCGAGCCTGAGTACCCCAGTACTTAGTTACCGTCGAGGATGGGATGCACCCATGGAGGACCAGCCTCTACCCGCTGATGCTTCACCCCTAGCCTTATCACCAGGCTATGTACCTGATTCTAATCTAGAGGAGGATCCGGAGGAGGACTCCGAGGAGGAGCATGCTGACTACCCTGCCGACGGAGAAGATGGAGATGATGAGCCCTCCGGTGATGACAATGATGATGATACTGATGATGATGATGATGAAGAGCCTTTCGAGGACAAGGAGGATGACGAGGAGGAGGAAGAGCACCTAGCTTCGGTCGACCCTTCAGTTATACCTGTTGTTGACCCTGTTCCCTCAGCTGGAACATAGGCGTTTTGAGACTATAGTCTGCACCTGGGGACCACACACCAAGACCACCTCAGATCAGGAACCCCTTTGCCCAACACATCTCCGTAGGGCACGAAGACTGTCATACCTGAGCCACGATGTCAGCATCCATGAGGCACGCATTGCTGAGCCATGCTTCCTGCACTATATCCACCAATACCTATTGCATCATCACCATTATACCCCTACCCATCACCACTCACTACTAGCCCTACAGATGATGGGCACCATTAGGCTATAGGGGCACCGGGATTCGGATGATAGCTGCAGCTGCACTCTACCACCCTCATTACTTCCATCTTACTTCCCCAGGACTGGATATTCCCCGATGCTGAGAATGCCGCCTCGAAGAGAGTTTGTCTTACTACACCCGCTCTCGGAAGCGAGATTGGAGGAAGTTCCAGCAGCTGGTGCCGCGAGACAGCCAAGGCCTACTCCAGAGGTTGACACATGGGATGAGATTGTTACGGCCATGATGGAGATAGCACCGACTACCTTGGAGGGGGTCGACCAGGGAGTGACAGAGCTTGATACCACTGTTAGGCAGAGGACTGAGGAGTTCGAGGTACGATTTGAGGAGGCACATGATGACCGAGTGTATCTGAATGCTCGAGTCAACTCACTATTCAGAGATAGGCTATACCATCGCCATACAACTTTGGCCTTGGATAGAGAGGCGGTATATGCTCGCATAGCATGGACTAGTTCTGAGGAGGGGAGTGCAGCCATAGAGGCACATGTTAGGACACTAGAGGCACAGGTTGCCACGTTGATTACTCAGACCACATCACTTCAGACTCGGTTGACTTCAGCGCTTAGACGTATTGCGACACTAGAGGCTAGAGACCTAGAGCCCCAGGATGGGCCAGCTGAGGCTGGCAGCAGCTGTTAGTCAAGTAACAATTGTACTGTCATCCTTATAGCCTATTAAGTTTTATGGGTTACTCCCAACTAATAGGCTGTAGGGACTTTTGTTTTATCTTTTTAGCTATCATTGTATGGCGTGTTAAGTATTATGGGTGATCCCCAGCTAACACCGCCTTAGGTCCATATTTTCACTTTTTGTATCTCATTGTACTAAACATGTTGTAATCAGGGCCATCATGTATGATTATCGATGTTGTTGTGTATGAATGTTGACTTATTTATGTTATTGTTGGTTTCACTTTCAGTTGTATATTTCACTGTGGATGGTGATCTCTTTTCATTTATTATGCATATGTCACGTTACGTTTATGATTGTGTGAAATCTGACGTGTATTATATTCCTTGTGATTTTGAAGAAAATGCTACCAACAAGAAGAACCACGAGGACAACACCCGCCACCACAACCACTCCTACCACAACTGTCACTAATGCTCAACTCCAAGCTTTGATTGATCAAGGCGTTGCTGCTGCTTTGGCAGAACGTGATGCAAGCAGAAGCAGAGATGGCGATAACAGCCATGGTTCATAACCGGGGGGGGAAAAAAAGGGAAAAAAGGGGCCAAAAAGTCCTACTCAACGCTAATGCACTTACACTGACTTTCTTGAAGTGCCATCCTAAGAATTCAAAGGCACTGAAGGATTCCGTTGCCTTACCAATGGGCATAAAATGGATCTGTTTTTCCTTATCAGCAACTGTGCTATTACAAGTCAGGTTTAAGTATTGGATTAACTGAAAAAGCTCTCATGACAATCTTGTTACCCCTTCAAGAAGTGCCATGACGGGGTGGAACTCACACGTAAGGTCTTCGGACAAGAAGTTTCAATACAATGTCATGGACGGCCTTGAAAGCGGATGATAACAGATAAATATTGCCCAGGGCGAGATCAAAAAGTTGGAATCTGATATTGGAACTTAAAGGTGAAGGTACTGATTTAAGGGACTTATAATCAACGATTCCAAGAGTTTGGCACTCTGTGTATAGAAAGTTTCCCTTAGGATCAGCTAAAGTGGAAAGGTATTCGTGGTCTTCCCTGACAGGATTCATGGCAGTGTTAAGGCATCCAAAGGCCCTCAGTCAATGCCAAGAGGCATTGGATTTCTTACTGAAATGATTGGACAAAAAGATGCTCACTGCAGCAGAACGTCAAGCAGAGAATAAATGAGGAAGTTTAAATAATACTTCAAGAAACAACCAAAACCAACAGCAACCATTCAAAAGAAATAATGTGGCACGGGCTTACACTGCTGGGCCTGGAGATAAGAAGCCTTATGAAGGAATCAAACCTCTATGTACCAAGTGCAATTATCACCACGATGGGCCATGTACTCAAAAGTGCACTAACTGCAAAAAGACTGGTCACTCGGCCCGTGACTGTAAAGTTCGACCTACTGCTAACAACAACAATAACAACAACAACAATAACCAGAGGACCCAAGGGACAAATCCACGAGTTATCACTTGCTTTGAGTGTGGAGTCCAAGGTCACGTACAGGAGTGACATGCCCAAAGCCGAGAATGGAGAATCAAGGAATCGTGCTGTAAATGGCAATGCTTGTACAAGAGCTTATGATGTGGGCTCTCTGGTACAACCTGCACTCCTAATGTTTGTCACGGGAACGTTCCTCCAAATAACCGTTATGCTTCAAACTTATATTTTGACACTGGTGCCGATAGAAGTTTCATATCTACGTCATTTAAGTGTCTTTGATTGATATCATGCCAACTAATATTAGACATGGTTATGATGGTTGATTTAGCTGACGTATGAATTAATTTGGGTATAATACACTTATACGTGGGTTGCACTCTAAACATTACTAAATCATCCATTCAACAACGACTAAATGCTCCGTAGAGATTGGGTATTTTTTGACGTCATTATCGTATGGACTGGTTAGCTTAAATTCATGCCGTAATCGTTTGTTGATGAGAAACTTTTCCGTGTTCCCTTGGAGACAAGACTGTAATTTTTCATGGGAGACGGAAGCAACAACGCCACGAGTCCCGATTTAAGAACAACAAACTCGGTGCACCAAAACACAAAAGTATTTGCTGGAGGGATGTCCTATCTTTCTAGCACAGGTTACTATGAAAAAGGCGGAAGACAAGTCGAAGGAGAAGCAACTTGAAGAAGTACCAATAGTTCAAGACTTTCCTGAGGTATTTCCCGAGGAGCAACAACGGCCACGAGTCCCGATTGAACATCATCTCGTGCACCAAAACACAAAAGTATTTGCTGGAGGGATGTCCTATCTTTCTAGCACAGGTTACTATGAAAAAGGCGGAAGCCCAAGTCGAAGGAAATCAACTTGAAGAAGGACCCATAGTTCAAGACTTCCTGATGTATTTTCCCGAGGACTTGCCGGGTATTCCACCAACCCGCCAAGTGGAATTTCAAATCGATTTGATACCTGGTGCTGCGCCAGTAGCACGGGCACCTTATCGACTGGCTCCATCCGAGATGAAGGAGTTGTCGGACCAATTAAAAGAACTTTCCGACAAAGGCTTTATAAGACCCAGTTCCTCCACCTTGGGAGCTCTAGTCCCTTAATTGTCAAGAAGAAGTATGGTCATTCCGGATTTGCATTGATTACCGGGAATTGATATAAGCTGACGGTAAAGAACCGTTAATCCCGCTCCTATCATTGATGATTGTTCGAATCAACTACAAGGTTCAAGTATCTACTCAAGATCGACCTGAGGTCGGTTTCCCATCAACTAAGAGTTTCATGAAGAAATATTCCAAAGACCGCATTCCAGACGTCGATTATGTACAAATACGAATTCAAGTTATGACGATTGGTTTTGACTAACACACCTGCTATTATTAAGGATCTCATGAATCGTGTGTGCAAGCCATTCTGAATAAAAATTCTGATTGTACTTTATTGATGATATTCTGATATACTCGAAGAACAAGCAAGAGCATGCAGAACACCTCAAGTTAATCTTGGAGTTGCTTAAGAAGGAACATTTTGATATGCCAAAATTCTCTAAATGCGAATTCTGGATCCCTAAAGTACAGTTCCTTGGTCACGTGATCGACAGTCAGGGTATTCATGTGGATCCTGCCAAGATTGAATCCGTCAAAGATTGGGCATCTCCTAAGTCTGCAACGGAGATTCGTCAATTTTTGGGCCTAGCAGGCTACTACCGAAGATTCATTGAAGGATTCTCAAAGATCGCCAAGCCAATGACCAAACTCACTCAAAAGAAGATCAAGTTTGATTGGAGTGACAAGGCAGAGGCAGCTTTTCAGTTGATAAAGCAGAAGTTGTGTAGTGCACCAATTCTAGCGTTACCCGAGGGAAATGAAGACTTTATCGTATACTGTGACGCTTCAATCAAAGGGTTGGGCGCGGTGCTAATGCAGAGAGAAAAGGTGATTGCTTATGCATCACGACAACTAAAGATCCATGAGAAAAATTACACCACTCATGATTTGGAGTTAGGCGCAGTAGTATTCGCTCTAAAGATTTGGAGGCATTATCTGTACGGGACAAGATGTACAGTGTTCACTGACCACAAAAGTTTACAACACATCCTCGATCAGAAGGAATTAAACATGAGACAGCGCCGTTGGTTGGAATTGCTTAGTGATTATGATTGCGAAATCCGTTATCACCCAGGAAAAGCAAATGTAGTGGCTGATGCATTGAGCAGAAAGGAACGAATAAAGCCATTACGGGTTCTGGGCCTTAGTTTATACTATCGGTTAGGACCTTCTAAGCGGATTTTTGGAGTCTCGATTGAGGCAGATAAAACCAGAAAACCTTCAAGTCCGAAGACGTAGGAAGTATGTTGATTAAAAATTTGAAGGACCCAGAAAAGCCCAGGAAGGAGAAATTGGAACCACGTGCGGACGGAACAATGTGTCTAAACAACAGAAGTTGGTTGCCGCGCTATGGTGACCTAAGGGCTCTGATTATGCATGAGTCTCACAAGCAAATATTCTGTTCACCCGGTGTTCGTGATAAAGATGTACCAGGACAGAGAAGCAACTATACAGGTGGCCTACACATGAAAGCTGACAATGCGCCACCTAAGTTAAGCAAAGTGTTGACGTGTTTAAGAGTCAAGCCGAACACTAAACCATCGGCTTACTTGGTACAAACCAGCAATTCCTCAATGGAAGTGAGGAAAATATCACTATGGACTTTGTCACCAAACTCCCAAGAACTCAAAGTGGAAACGACACCATATGGGTAATTGTAGACCGACCTCACTGAAGTTCTGTAACACTTTTTACCAGATGAGGGAAACCTGACCATGGACAAGCTAGCGGACTGTACTTGAAAGAAAGTGGTCACACGACATGGGATACCAGTCTCGATCATTTATGTGGATCGTGACCCCCGTTTATCGTTAAAATTTCTGGTTGGTCATTTCAGAAAGGCTATGGGTACTCGGATGGATATGATATCGGCATACCATCCTGAGACTGATGACAAAGCGACAGGACCATTCCAAACTCTTGAAGTAAATGTTACGTGCTTGTGTGATATACTTGATGGTTGGGAAAGGATACTTGACCGACTGATCAAATTCTCGTACAACAAGAAGCAAGCCATGCTAGTAACTTAAAGCTGCCCATTCTGAGGCAACTTTATTCCGAAAGTGTCGATCGCCTTTGTGTTTGGGCCGAAGTTCGGAGAATCTCGGGCTCACCGATCCCAGAACTTGTTCATGAAACAACCGAGAAGATTGACCAAATTAAGCACAGAATGCAAGCTGCTCCGTTGATCGACAAAAAGTTACGCTGAAGTGAGGCATAAGCTCCTAGAGTTATCTAGTTGGGTGAACGAGTTATGTTAAAAGTACACCATGGAAAGGGGTCTGAGATTTGGAAAAACGGGGAAAGTTTAACCCGAGGTATAATTGGAAGCCTGTTTCAATGTGATAGCCAAAGTGTGAACCGTTGCTTATAACGAACTACCTCAACAGTTAAGCAGGTTTCAAAGCACGTTTTCATGTATCCCAATCTAAAGAAGTGTTGTCAGACGATCCGATGGCAGTTCGTTAGATGAAATACACTTTATGATAAACTCACTTTGTTTGAAGGAACCAGTGGAATGTCTTGGATCGTGAAGTATAGAAATTAAAGGCGAAGTCGTAATCCCAATCATCAAGGTTCTAATGGAACCTAAGAAGGTCCCGAGTTCACGTGGGAACGCGAAGATCAGTTCCGGGAAAAGTATCCACACCTCTTCACAAAAACCGCACCCTCGAAAAATGTTGCATCTTGAGCCTTGGGACAAGGCTCCTCCTAAGGGTGAGCGTAACATTTCTCTTTTTCATGTATATTTACAACTTTAATAAATTCCATTTTTATTTTTAGAGTTTTACGCGTTCGCTTTTAATTATTATCGTATAGTTAAATCGCGTAAACTAAAAATCAACGTTCAATGTAAACGGACACCAAACAAATTAAAGTTTACATCAAGCAAGTGTTATATGATTATTAGGAGTATAATTTATAACTTTTCATAATTTATTTTTGTTGGTTACGTAAAACGCTTACGTTTCGCAATAAATTACATTCGGTCGTACCCGGAAGCACCAATACCTATCTATACTCAAACAAATACCCACGATTATACCCAATACCCAAAATTTACTTATTTTGCTTACCTATAACTCCTTAAAACCGGACATGAGAGTTTACACAAGAAAGAAATGCAAAACTTTCACTAATTCCTTTTCTACACATGTTATATCTTACACTATTGTACTTTGGACCCAAGTTACTAAAGATTAGCTTGTCACTTGTACCTCCCCCCCCATTTCAGCCATGAGCTTGCCTAGGGAGGAGGAGAGGTCCTTTGACCTTGTCCTTAAACCATTTTCAAACCCATGGTTTCATTCTAGGTTGTTTAAGGTTTTCTATACAATATAAAAGAAAGCCCCTAGGTCCAGAATTAAGCACATACACTTCATACAAGCAAACGAAAGCAAGAACACCCACCCCTCACCTCAAAACACCCACGTGCATACTTATGGTGTTGTTAGGTTTCATTTAATATTTGCATCCAAGCATTCAAGAGTTCAAGTGTCATATCCAAGGTTATCTAAGGTTACTCAAGGTGTTGACAAGCTTGGATTCGGGTTTTTAATAAGGAATTATCAAGAAAACATATTTAGGGTTTTCTTGATTAGGGTTTTGATTTTGAAGGCTTGGTTAAGGTTTACATCTTGTTCATCATCCACTTGTCATCTAAAAGGTCCATTTAAAGTATTCCATGTTCATTCATTCATTTCCTATTGTGTACATACTTGTTGTATAAGTTAATCACCACCTAGATTCATTTTTAAGTTATATAAAGTGTTTAGAGATTTCATCTTGGAACAATTGACCTGAAACATTTATAGGACTTAAATACATGTAAGATATACGGTATAACACTTGGTGAAATTTATGTGCAAAAGTATCTAAACAAAAAGAATTTATAAACTTAACTTTATTAATTAAAAACCCTAATAATATTTTAATACCTACTGTTGGATTCGAACCATAAACCATATATCTTATATTTTATAAAAATAGTACTCTTTACAAGGATCGTGAGACATGTAAGATCTCTAAAAACGGAATTATAACCGAACAATGTTCGAAATTTTTACAAGTATATATAATTAACTTTATAAAAACAGTTTTATAAACTGTAATGAACAGTAAAAGTTACTGTTCATCAGAGGTTTAAATTTTATAAATATAATATTTTGATAAATTTCCTTAATATGAACCCACGGACATAAAGAACTCCGAAAAACAGAAATTATAACGAACAAGTTAACGTATGTTACAAGTTTATATAATTAATATATATAAAAACAACGTTATAAACATTAAATAATTACTATTCATCAGGTTAAATCTTATAAATATGATATTTTGATAAATATCTTCATACTAAACCAATGATATAAGGAACTCGAGTAACCTTAATTATAATGAACGAGTTAATGATTTAAAACAAGTCACGTATAATTTAATTCTTAAAAATTAGTTATCAAAACTTAATGAACAGTAAAAAGTTTACTGTTCATCAGATGTTTAAACATTTATAAATATGAGAGTTTTTGATAAATTATTATAATACGAAGACAAGGACATAAGAAACAAAAAAACGGTAGTCGAAAGGAAAGGGGAAAAAAGAAGTAAAAAGAAAAAGGGAGAAAAAAAAAAAAGAAACGATATAGTTTTAAAAATCCGCGCACTATTTTCAATTTATAAATATTGTTTTATAAAACAACTAACTAATAATAATAAATATCATTATGTAATCAATAAAAACATTTAATCCTATAATTATCCAAAATTATAAGTAAAAAATACAGTTATAAACGAAAATAATATTTTCTTACGGATACAAGTACACACACTTTCATTTAACAAAGTACGAGTTAATTATTGTTTTAACTTTTAAAGAATTAATAAAAACTATTAGTGTGGTGTGACTATATAACATGTGATGTTTTTTATTTATATAAAATACATTGTACACATACGGCCTATAATATAATAAGGTGCATTCAGATTGCCGAGGCATTCACTCATTTGAAATCAAATTATTTTTAGATAAACAATCATCACTTTACGGTGAGTTCATAGCCCCCGCTTTATACAAGATTACATTTGTTTACAACGTTTGGGGTGAAAACATGCATCATTTACATTTGGACCCCCCCCCCCCCCCCGCAAAAGTACTCTTTTAAACATATTACGAGTTGGCCTAAGTAGCTAAACCCACTATTGCCCACTATCATGAACTGTCAATTGCTAGTTAGCGAGCGCGAATGTTATGAATAGATCTATTTGGGATTGACATTCCCGTTCGGGTGAGTAGCGCTCATCAGTTTCGACTGTACTGAAACAACAACAGAATACATGTCCGGAACAATTTGGATGTGCGGTGAACATCTACACGGGCACATTTTGTGCATTAAAATTTGCATACATATATTTCACTTCAGTGTCATGAGCTTAGTGTACTTCGAAAATACTTTAAAGATATTGTATGATGTTACATGTCATTACATCGAAATCTTGTGGTCCTATTTATACATATACTAAACATGTGATTTCACCAACTTTATGTTGACGTTTTAAAGCATGTTTTTCTCATGTCAATCCGGTAACGAGAAACCAAGGATACATTGGTGGAGTTCACCTATTTTTGGAGTCAATACTAAAAGATTTGGATGCATTACATTTGGGAATATTGTATGTCTTAAAATCTTTACTTTTCATGGATGAACTATTTAAGCTCGGCTATTGTAACAACAAATTTTATTTATCCAATGAATAAAATTTAAACGACTCATATATAAGTCGTTTCTCATAACTCGTGCTGATGATCTATGAAGTAACACTCTTCTAACCCATTAGATCCGTTGCGACCCTTTGGGGGTGTTACACCTAACCAATAGGTACAATATCATAAGTGATATATAAATAACTTTAAAACCTATACCAAAAAATTTAAATCCCATCTAAAACCTATACCAAAAACCCTATACCCCATTAAAACCTATACTTAAATCATTAAACCCCTAACTAGTAAAACATATACCAAAAACCCTAAACCATAAAGCCTTAACCCTAAACCCTAAACCTTAAACCCTAAACCCTAAACCCTAAACCCTAAACCCTAAACCCTAAACCCTAAAACTCTAACCAATAGGTATAATATCACAAGTGATAAATAAATAACTTTAAACCCTAAACCCCACTAAAACCTATACCAAAAACCCTAAACCCCACTAAACCCTATACCAAAAATCCTAAGCCCCACTAAAACCTATACCAAAAACCCTAAACCCCACTAAAACCTATACCAAAAACCCTAAACCCTAAACCCCTAACCAATAGGTATAATATCACAAGTGATATATACATAACTTTAAAACCTATACCAAAAACCTGAAACGCTACTAAAACCTACAATATAAACTCTAAACTCTAAACCTTAAACAATAAACCCTAACCAATAGGTATAATATCACAAGTGATATATACATAAGACTAAAACCTATACCAAAAACCCTAAACCCCACTAAAACCTATACCAAAAACCCTAAACCTTACTAAAACCTATACCAAAAACCCTAAACCCCTAACCATTAAAATTTATACCAAAAAACTAAAACCGTTAACCAATAAGTACAATATCACAAGTGATATATAAATAACTTTAAAATCTATATAAAAACCCTAAACCCCACTAAAACCTATACCAAAAACCCTAAACCCCACTAAAACCTATACCAAAAACCCTAAACCCCTAACCAGTAAACCTATACAAAAACCCTAAACCCTAAACCCTAAACTCAAGAATCAAGTATTAAGGGTATAAATTGGAATGTGCAAAACCATGTCATCTACAAATACCAAGTGATACAAGGATATAAACATAAAAACAAACAAATTATTGCATCGAAAAATATAACATAATATTACAAGTGATATAAACATCAAAATAAAACAAAAATTGTGGCATCAGTTATAACATAATATCAAAAGTAAGAAGAAATACAATAACTGCATGAATCATAAAAATCATCATAAAAATTTATTCAAACCTAATGAGCATAATTGTTTTTAAACTAATCAAAAGCTATGTAACACAATTGATAAATTAAACAAAATAAAATCTAAAAAAAGAATGTAAAATCAAATTCAACTGCAGCAGATACACCTTAAACTAAAACACTTCCAGGACCATCGTCTCTGGGCCCACCATCTCCATGGTCACCATCACCTAGGACAACTCATAAAGAATATAAGACATCTACATTATGCTTCCCTAGACAAGTATGCCTATTGCGATCAGTACCTCCACAAATACCACAACCATTTTTTCTTAATTTTCTAAATTGATATTTCTCTTTTGCCCTTGATACGCTTATGCTTCTCACGTCCCTTTGTGGTTACACCTAATGGATTCTTCACATTAATCTTATCAGGCTTGTTAACACCCATAAATTCTTAAAAAAGCTCAGAAACTGTGCGGGTTGGAACAACTGGCAAATCAACCTTGACTTTTGACTTTAGTGCTTTCATCTTGTTTACTAAAGAAGTCAACTTTGGCTCATTATTGCTCAACATATGTACACATGTAATCACAATGATAGAAGCCTCAATGTGCAGACCTCTCAATATCTTATTCCTTCTCGCCATATCGGTTATATATATTGTTAACATGCACTTTTTTTAGTTACTCGCCTAATCCTTCTCTTTCTTTGTTCTTCCACAAACTACTTCATCTCTTCCTCGTTCGGGTGTTTAGTTGCAAACTAGTTTGCCAACTCTGTTTTTGGAAGTAAATGAAAAAGGTGCAAGCTAACTGTTGTAGATAATGATGTAACCTTAGATGCTTTGGGTTATCTATATATATATATATATATAACATGTAGAATCATCTTAACACAAATATGGAATGATTCACTTAGAGTTTTAGAGAGAGAGAAGTGGTTGGATGAACACTTAGAGAGAGAAAGAAAAATGATAATATTAGCTTAGTGAAAATGTGACAAAATGAACAACCAACACACTCCCCATGTGTGGAGAGGGTTTATATATCCCTAGCATAACCGACCATGGGCTTGTGTTATAGGCTTACATTGTAACTTTGGCCCGGTTAGCTTACTAAGTTAATCTTATAACTTACTACGAGCTATGACTAACTATATTGGTAGTGACCGACACTTTTTCGTATTTCTAACAATCTCCCCCTAAGGGAGGTCACTCCAATTTATAAGAATTTAAACTTAGCATACTATGCTTTCACTTTGGTCTTGAGCTCGTAGTCTTTAACTTCAATCATTAACTTGTGATTTAATGTAGTGATCATTGACTTTGGATTTAAGCTTGTTCCTTTGTCTTGACATGAATGTGATCTTTGAGCTTCTTGAAATCATCATCCAAGAATAATCTCTCGCCATCTTGTAAACTTGGCCATCTCATGAACTTATGACTTCTGGACAGACATGCTCATACCTTTCTTGATTTGATAATCATGAAAAGCTTCATTAATGCATCTTTCTTGAATTTCTTTAACTTTAACACTTTCTTCGTCGCTTTAAGAAGGACGTACGGTATCAGAGTAGCGAAAGTCTTGAAACATGTACTTGAGCTTTCATGATGTCTTTATATTTGTCGGTCGGGTATGAGCATGTGGTTATAAATCTTTGAGACAGCTGGAATCAGGTACCTTCACCTCCATCTTTAAGTATCCTGCATTAAAATAGTTAGCAATAAAGCGGGGGGACGAATATGGCTTTGTCATTCGCCCGTGTTTGGTTGGAGTAACCTTCGAATCCGTAAGGATCGACCTGTGATCAGGTAGATTCAATTTAAGAAGAATCTCCTTGACAGGATTTCTAGCTAAAGTATCAAATCTTTCTAACACATATGTATTAGATTCATCAAACTCAGCATGTTCTCATTACCGGAACGTCTCAAAGCAGACAACACGATAAGAGTGAACCAGCGAGTTACTATCTCACCGATTGAAATAAAAATTGATTTGAAAAATCAATCGACGTGTCACTTGCTAAAGTGGTTTTGTGACACATCGAGAGTGTTAATCATTTCAAAAGTTCATCATCAATCGTCAATTCATATACTGGAACAAGTTTGATTCATTAAGAATCGCACCATCGTTTCTTTCTAGTTGTCACAAGCTTGATTCGTATAGAATCGCACAAGTCACCTACCATGAGCTTGTTTGATGTTGGCTCAAGCAGGATTTCCATCTTCACTGTGATTACTTGAGTATCACTCTGATGTTCTGGCAAAATCACAAGGATAATACGTAGGACTCTTTATATATTTCTTGTTATTCACATTGTGTGAGATAGCAAGCATAATTTTGACAAGTGTCCTAATGAGATTTATGGATGATCTCTTTTGGCTCTAGACTCAATAGTGCACTTTGGTTTTAGTGATCGGAGGCTAGAGCAGACTGCCACCTTTTCAATACCAACTAACTCAGAGTGAGAAAGTTGATAGAAATGCGTGTAATCTCTGTGAGAAATGAAACAAAAATCTTTTGAGAGATTCTGAGTGGCTAGAGAGGGTTATGCATTGCATCACTGGGTCCATGATGTCAGTCTTCAATGTCAGCAATCATCTTTGTGATTCTTGACACCAGATGTATTGACCTGGTTTCTGCCTAAGTGTAAGGAGGGCTTCTTTCTTTTCACCCTTTATCTTAACTTTTATTTTTAATTCTTCAACCCCTTCAGTGCTTACCGAGACTTCATAACTAGTACCTTGTTGGGTTTGTTCCAGTACTAGCTCTATCTCAGTCGGCACTTTTCCCTTATTCTTACTTTTATTCCTTTTTTCATACCTAAGGACTACTACACTATCTAGTGGAATATCCTTGGGTAGATCCCTCCGGTTCTGGCTAGATCATGGGAATGAATACCTAAACTTAACCACCTTATAACTCCAATATAGTAAATTAAATGGTCGGTCTTTGGTACATCTACATTTCTGCCAACACATAACCATTTGCTCCCCCTTTTATATATGCATCGATTAATCGAAAGAGTTTAGCACATATATGGGATAGCGTACACTTGAGATCTTAAAATCACATTTTTTTTAATCATATATTTTAATCACATCTTCTTCCCTTATCAAAAAATTCAAATCTCTTGATATTTTGGATATCAATTTATTCAAATATTTATGGTTTCGGGGAAAGGATGTCCAATTATGAATCAAGCCAATTATTGGAACATTTTAATGCTCCCCCTTAATATTTGAGGGTACATAAGATAGTGCTGAGTACAATAATTTGAAAGATTTTGAATTTACTAAGAAATTCTTAAAAACTTTGTACTCGAGCACCCCTTATTATCACCATAAGTCTATACTACTTATTTACATATTCACAAGTATATTGTACGAGGATAGACCTGATATATGATAACAGCATATGATAAGTCATATGGTCCTTTCCAACAGCCGTAGGTCATCCCCGTAGTCTCTCTTAAGAAGTGAGAGAGTGAGCAGCGTGCGAGACGCGCCTGAGAGTCAGCAATCCTTTCTTGATAAGATTTCAAAATTGCTTGCAGAGCCCCTCAGAGCATCCCCCTTGATGTAAACAGCCCAATATCCGTGAAGTACATAATTAATTAACTTTAGGGAGGGGGGCAGCCTGAATGATGAGAACATCATAAAATAGCATCATATGGTTCTTTGTAGCAGCCGTAGGTCTTCCCCGTAGTCTTTCTTTTGTCTTAGCTTCCCCCTAAATCAACAATCCTTTTTGGAGTAGATTCAAAACTTTCATGCAAGCCGCATCAAGCAGTCTTAATGTATAAAGCCCAGATATCCAAAGCACACAATGAACCCTTTCAAGAATTTGATTCTGCAACACCAAAGTCAATTAAGTCTCGGATGAGTGCATTTCTCTCTTCAGGATAGTGATGATATAAGTTGAAACACTATAGTCAACTAAGTCTCGGATGTCACAATTATTCCCTCTAAATAGTCGAAATGATAACTCCAAAGTCAACTAAGTCTCGGATGTAGAAATTTCTTCCTACAGGATACTGACAATCTAAAAGAATCATCATACCTATGTGTACCTCTTCTATCAAATATATCTACTTCTTTTAAGAATAAGCTTAGAGATTGACCGGTCAGGTAAAACATTAATTGAATCAGAAAGAACTCTTCTCACGTTTTAAATAATTATTCTCACAACACTTCCCCCTAGTATCTTAAATGATGCATACTTGAAATCACAAGATATATCTTCCCCCATGTAGTTGAAATAGAGCACCCGAAAGTAACAAGTTAAAACACTGATTTTCTCTGCGGTTATGACATTCGTCTTCCCGGAATGGCCTAAAATCAAACAAGGCTATGGACTCTATCACGTGTACTTGTTGTACGTTCTAGTGTATCTACTCCTTCCCCCTTGCTGGTTTCGACACCTCGGAATCAGCAAAACCTTGTACGCACATATACTTGAGATCGTGTTCGAAGAATTAAAAAGCTTAAATCTATTCCGTGAGAATCAACTAAGTCTTAAATTGCAAATAAGTCCCTAAAGTTTGAAACAAATGACATCTAAAGCTCTTGTAGTTAATATAAATAAACTCCCCTTGAAATTGTTATCCGTCATTATCCCAAACTTTATCCGTTTATTTCGTGACTTATTTTGAAAGACTGTTTTAAAAGATTATTTGATGACGCATTCTCCCCCTCAAATAATGACCCTTTTTCTATTTAAAGAGTTGTAGTCATTGTTTGAGTGGTCGAATTGTCTTTGAAAATCTTTTTGTAATTACTAAAAACACTGATTCATTATGAAGATAAATTTTTTCCAATAAAAATAAGATTTCTCTTATTTTGACAAATAAATGCACTGACACGTACATTAATTTGTATATAGGAAGCACGAGTTGTGTTGCAAAGTAAACACAAGCCTTTGCATGGTCATAAAGTAGACCAAGCCTGAGAATAAATTCCCGTTATGAGGTTAAGTTTTCTTTTTAAAATACTTGCCTTTAAGATGATGATCGGGTTGCTATATGAAATAATAGCAAGCCATTTTTGGCATGTTTTAAAAACTTTTGAACTTCTGCTCGAATTTCATTTACAGCCTCGTATCATTATTAAATGACATTTTAAGACCGTAAATGTTATCGATTTTCAGAAGACATGCCATTATTACCTCTTTTTATATTTTTCTTATTTTTTTATTTTTTCTTTGGTTTTAAAGATTTTATATTTTTGTATTTTGCTTTTATAAAGGTTTTCTGAAAATGAAAAATCTTTTTGGTTTTTCTGGTTTTTGATATATATACATATTATATACATGATATTTGAATAGGTACCACCACTATTCTTCAGCTTCATCTGCCAATTGTTTCAGGGTCTCCGGCGTAAAACTTCGCATTCCCAGCTTGTTGATAAGAAATTCAATTCTTTCTCTGCCAGGCTTTAGTGAAGATGTCCGCTAGCTGATACTCCGTATTGACAAAGTAAAGCTCTACTACTCCGTTTTCAACTTGCTCTTTTATGAAGTGGAATATGATGTCAATATGTTTTGATCAAGAATGTTGAACATTGTTGCAGCATAAGGCAATAGCGCTTTTGTTATCACAGTACATTGGAATTTTATTGAATCCAAGGCCATAGTCGGTAAGCTGTGATCTCATCCAAAGGACTTGAGCACAACAGCCAAAAAATGCTATATATTCAGCTTTCGTACTGGATATCGCAGCGCTTTTCTGCCTTTTTGATGACCAGCTAACAAGCCTTTCTCCCAATAATTGCATACTTCCAGATGTACTTCGTCTAGTATCTTGGCAACCTGCATGATCAGCGTCTGCATAAGCTGTTAGAGCAATAGAAGAATCCTTTGGATACCAGAGTCCCCTATTAACGGTTCCTCTTAAGTATTTAAAGATTCTTTTTACAACATGTAAGTGCTTTTCGGTAGGCTTTACCTGATACCGGGCATACATGCATACAGCAAATGTAAGGTCTGGTCTACTGGCTGTTAGATACATAAGGGTGCCCACCATTCTACGATAGTGTGTAGGGTCAACGGCTTTTCCTTGTGTATCTTAATCCAGTTTGGATTTCTCCACCATGGGAGTATCCACGGGGTCACTAGATTTCATACCATATTTTTTCAAAGATTCTAGAGCATATTTAGACTGGTTTATAAAGATGCCTCTGGGACTTTGTATAATCTGTAGTCCTAGAAAAAAATGATATTTTGCCCATCATCGACATCTTAAACTTTGAACACATTATTTTTGAAAATTGGTCACATAGTTCAGGTGTAGTGGACCCAAAGATTATATCATCAACATAGATTTGTACCAAGAGAATATCTTTGCCTTGTCTTCTGATGAACAATGTGGGATCCACGGTTCCTTTAGAGAATTCCTGAGAGAGTAAAAACTTCGACAATAGATCATACCACGCGCGAGGAGCTTGTTTCAACCCATAAAGAGCCTTCTTAAGCTTGTACACATGATTCGGATTGTCTTTATCCACAAACCTGTCCGGTTGGCTGACATAAACTTCTTCGCGCAGAATGCCGTTTAAGAATGCCGTCTTTACATCCATTTGGTAGATGGTCATATTCATGTGAGCAGCAAATGCGAGGAATTTTCGAATAGCATCAAGTCTAGCCACTAGAGCAAAAGATTCCTTAAAATCAATTCCCTCTTCTTAACAATAACCACGAGCAACCAAACGAGCCTTGTTCTTTAGAATTCCTCCTAATTCATCAAGTTTCACCTTGTAGATCCATTTTAAAGTAATAACCATCACTTTATCTAGATGAGGAACGAATTCCCAGACTTCAAGACGTTCAAATTCATTAAGCTCCTCTTGCATTGCTTCAATCCAACATGCTTGAGTTAATGCGTCTTTATAGTTCCTTAGTTCAACTGATGTGAGAAAGGCATCGTAGTAACAAAATAAGGCTTGTTCATGAAGTTGGAGTCTTGTGGAAACAGGTCTTTCGAGTTCACCGATGATGTTGTCTAAAGGATGATCCTTGGTCTATTTTGTAACGTGTTCTGAGTTAGGAGCAGCAGTTTGCACAATAGTGGGAATAACATTCGAAGAAGAAGATACTTAAGAATCATTTTCTGGAATTAGAATGCCAAAGAATGGATCGTTATTCATGTGTGCAACATCTAAGTCATGATTCTCTTCTTCAACGTCGTTAGAAATGACAGGAGATTGAGTTTCAGGTGTTGTTTGTGAGTTACTAGGTGATGGTGTATCTTGGTCAATAATTATTGAGGAAGGTGAACCGGTTGATGCAGCAGGTTCTGGAGCTACTACTTCAGCAATTGGAGCAATGACTTCAGGGGCTGGGCGATTAACACTTGATTGAAGGTTGAGTAATTCATCAAACAATGGTTGAAACAAAAGATCCCAATAAGTTCTTGAAGGTGGTATAAACGGTGTTGAAGGAGGAGGGTTTGGCACAAGTCCTGAACTGATTGTTGCAGGAGTCATTTCATGAAGTACATGTTCTAAACTCCTGTGTTCAGAAGCCATCTTCGTAAAGCCCCAACACAACACAAAGACACAGAACACAAAAAACAAACGCCCATGTAATGGGCCCCAACACCCCAACCCCAACAAACCCAACCCCCCAACCCCCCCCCCAACCTAAGGGAAATGGGGCCCAACCCCAACCCCAACCCCCCAACCAAAACCCAACCCAGCCCCAACCTAACCACAAATGTAATAATGGGCCCAACCACAACCCAAAAAAACGCAAAACCGGAGCACCAACAAACGCATGCGTAAAAAGCCCACAACGGCTTAATAAATGATAAAGAGCTCATGAAGAGCTTAATCGAGGAGAAAGGGCTTTATATTAAATGCACAGTCACAAGAAAAAAGCCGTTCGGGTTAAAAACAAACAAAATGTAAAAGAGGAAACATAAAACAGGGGCGGGAATAAACGGAACGGGCCTTGCATGACCCCATTAAACCCAACAAGACCCAACAACACTAGAAAAACAACTAATTTATTCAAAACTTCCCAATCAGCTTAATAATAAAGCTCTACGAGCTTATTTATGGGTTCTACATGCATATATTGATTCTCATTGAATCCTAAAATACCTATAAGTAGCTAGCCGAGGAGGAGAAGCCTTAATGGACCTGAGGATGGACCCGTTCCCCGATGGCCCCTTTGTAAGGCCCAACACGAGCCAATAAGCTCAACGATATAAAATGCTTAACCAACCCACCTTATTTGTGCATTTGTAAGGTTTTTTAATGGACTTTTATTTGGACCTAACTAACATAATGGACTTTTAGATGAATAAGTCGAAAAAAAACCTAAAAGGACTTACAAACAATTAACAAAACACTTACCAGAGAGCTCATAATTGGTACCCTAAGGCACAATATCAAAGAGCTTATTTTGCTTATTGAAAAGGTCCGAAAACAAAAAACAAAAGAAAGAACCAAAAATAGACCTAATTGAAGCTATATAAAGATAAAGGGCTATAAATAAGTTTGGGTGGGTGGGGTTGGTGGGAAGTTTGATGGTGCCATGACATTTAAAAAAAAAACCTTAATAATCGTACTAATTGGACTTTAAAAGTATTTCCCGGAGTTTGAGGTATATATAAGGCGTCACAAGCCAAATAAGCCCTCAAAATAAGCTCCCATCCAATAAAATAAAATGTAAGAGCCCATTAAGAAACCCCCGAGCTTTATTTTCTCCAACCCACATTCACCTCCCACCCCCCACGCCTCTTCCGCCACATTTTTTTCCCTCTCATTTTCTCATCCCAGCTTTAACAGACCCAAATAATCTATTAAGAGTTTTTGTGCTATTGTTAAAAAACCAGTATTGAAAAACCGGCCCTAGACAACATAAATGGAACCTAAAACGAACGAAAAACGGTGCCCCCATAAAGCCCATTAAGCCAAAATAAGCTCATTGGAGCTTATTTATAAGCCGAGACAGTTTTTTTTTACAACTTAATTGAACTTAACAAAACATAATGCCACTGGTTAGAACTTAATCTGAGTTAAAATGTGATTTTTACAAATTAAGGGACTAAAAGTGTCAATTTGCAAACTATAGGGTTAAAACTGTCATTTACTGATTTTAATAAGTATATAGGGGCTGTTTTCAACATTCTGAAAGTTACGGGGCTGATGTGAAACTAAAAAGGACTAAATTACGAACTAATGTAAAGTGTGAGAGACTAAAAGTGTAATTTATTTGAAACTAAAGGTTTAAAATTAAATAATATCATATTTATAAACCAGGGGCTTTTTAGTATTTATAAGAAAACACCATAAACTCACTCAAAAACTAAACACACTCTTATAATCCCAGAACCACTTATGAAACTCCTAAACTAAATAGCTTACATCATACTGGTAAACAACTTACTGAATGTCTACCATCTACTCAAGGGTATTATATACAGACAAGTGATTTTTGTGAACACTTTAATGAATCGATAAGTTTATATTAATTATCGTATATTATACAAGTAAAACCACGGGCTTAATAAAATATATATTTATTAATAAACGTTTTACACGTATACTAGATCGTGCTGAACTCCGTATACTTTTCCAAGAGCCATCAACGGATATAACTACTAACACGTACATAAAACACCACGCAAGTGATAACAGTATAAATAAACATAGCAATTTAATGTATTTATACATTGAGTCCTTTAGCCTAAACTGTAGACTAAAGACCCTGACCGTAATTACTTAGGTATTTTGACGATGTTATTCATGACTTGGATATCTATTATTCATTTTCAGAGGACTATTACTCAGGTGAGTTCATAGCCCCATGTTTTACAATTATTTAAATGATTTACATCCTTGGGGTGAGAACATGCTTTGTTTTACAAATTGGACCGCAAGAGTTATTTTTATACAACATTACGTGTTTTACTCTAAGTAGCGATAATACCACTGAGCCCTTTATCATGAACTGTCAATTAACTGAGTTGTGAGCGCGAATGTTATAGATAGATCTATTAGATTAACAAGAAATCCCGTTCGTGTGGAATAGCTAACACTGGGGAACGAACGTAAACCATATCCGGATTTGGGATGTTTGCGGGTTAAAATATCATTCACGGGCCATTATTGGCAATATATTGCATTCATTACATGTTCAGCTTACAGTCATGAGCATAGGAAAACGTAGATTACTTTTTATGATGTTTGCATTTGTTGCTTAATCATACACTTGGAAATCTTGCGGTCCAACTATTGATTTACATAAACCTATGAATTCACCAACTTTATGTTGACGTTTTAAGCATGTTTTTCAAGTCAATAAGGCACGAGGTGCGATGATACATTGGAAGTCAATAATTGAAAGTCAAACACCCTTAAGATTTGGGGTCTTATTACTTTGGGATAATATGTGTTAAAAACCGGAATCTATTATTTATATTTGTTGAACAATTTAAAGCCATGGTCTTATGTAACAACAAGTATTTTTGTTAATCCAATGTATCTTTTTTCAAACTAACAACGTTCAGCTAGATCGATTCTCAGATCTTGTGATATTGATCCATAAAGTAACGCCCTCAGATATTCAACATTCCGCTGCGTACTCAGATTTGAGGGTGTTACATCTGCCAGTTGATAATCTGTTTTGACAAAGTATAACTCAACCACCTTATTTTCCACTTGCTCATTGATGAAGTGATATCTGATGTCAATATGCTTGGATCAGGAGTGTTGGACATTGTTGTAGCATAAAGCAATATCACTCTTATTATCACAGTACATAGGTATTTTGTTGAATATAAGGCCATAGTCTGTCAGTTATGATCACATCCAAAGTATTTAAGCACATCATCCGGATAGGCCGATGTATTCAGCTTCTGTACTGGATATGGCTTTGCTTTTCTTTTTCTTTGACGACCAACTCACTAATTTGTCACCTAATAGCTGCATACTTCCATATGTACTTCTTCTAGTATCTTGGCAACAAGCATGACCAGCATCTGCAAAATCTGTTAACGCAATACAGGAATCCTTCAAATACTACAGACCCATATTAATGGTTCCTCTTAGGTATCGAAAGATTTGCTTAACAGCATGTAAGTACTTTTTGGTATGCTTAGCCTGATACCGTGCACACATGCAAACAACAAATACAAGGTCTGGTCTACTGGTGTCAGATACATAAGGGAAGCCCAAATCATTCCAAGATAAAGTGTGGGATCAACTTCTTTCCCTTGTAGATCTGCATTCAGTTTGGATTTCTCCACCATGGGAGTATCCACTGGGTCACTAGTTTCCATACTATATTGTTTAATTATCTCAAGAGCATATTTGAATTGGTTAAGAAAGATGCCTCTAGGACTTTGTAAAATTTGAAGTCCAAGAAAGAAAGACATTTTGCCCATCATTAACATCTTAAATTATAAACATATTATTTTAGAAAATGTTTCACATAGTGCAGGGATCAGAGAAGCAAATATTTATCATCTACATAGATTAGTACCAGTAGGATGTTCTATATTGCCTTCTTTCTGAGTGAATAATGTAGGATCAACCGTGCCTTTGGAGAACTTTTGAGATAGTAGAAACGATGATAACAAATCATACCAAGCCCGTGAAGCCTGCTTTAGCTCGTAAAGAGCTTTCTTTAGAACATGGTTGAGGTTATCTTGATCTACAAACCCGCCTGGTTAACTGACATAGACTTCTTCACATAGTATACCATTTAAGAATGCCGTCTTGACATCTATTTGATAGACGATCATGTTCATGTAAGCGGCATATGCAATAAAGATTCTTATAGCCTCTAGTCGAGCAACCGGTGCAAAAGATTCTTCAAATTGCTACCAACTGAACCTTGTTTTCCAAAACACCTCCCAGTTCGTCTAATTTCACCTTAAAGATCCACTTCAAAGTGATTATCATGACACGATCTGGACGAGGAACGAGCTCCTAAACTTCTAGACGTTCGAACTCATTTAATTCTTCTTACATTGCTCCGATCCAACAATATTCTTTCAACGCTACTTTATAATCAGCTACTTTGGTTCAACGGAAGAAAGGAAAGCACAGAAGAAGCAAAACAGAGGCTTCGTTTTGATATTTGATGTCTTGAAAGACGGGCGTAGAGGGATTGCCAGTTACATTATCCAACGGAGAGTATCCTTTGTCTAATTATTGAGGAGTTCAGGTGGCTGATTAACTAAGTGCAAAACTTAGATGGAATAATATCCTAGGAAAGAGATTCTTTAGAATTTGGTTCTGGAATTAGAACACCAAAGAAAGGATCATTATCTAAATGTGCAACTTTAATATCATGAAACTCTTCTACAACACCAAGAGAAACAAATGGGGATTGTGATTCTTAAGGAGTTTGTAAAGTACTTGGTGATGGTGCATCTTGATATACAGAAATTGAGGAAGGTGTACCAGTTGAAACAGCAGGTTCTGAAGCAGCAACTTCAAGAACTGGATGATCAACACTTGGTGAAGGATTACAGTATTCATCAAACAACGGTTGAAATAGTGTATCCCAGTCAGTCCTTGTTGGTGGGACAAAAGGTATTGGAGAAGGAGGTTGTGGTACGAGTCTTGAACTGAGTGTTCCAGGAGTCAATTCATGAAGTGCGGGTCCTGAACTGCTTTGTTCAGAAGCCATATGACCATTTGAAGACAGGAGCAAAAGACCTTGTACGAGTTAAACTGTATTGATCACATTTTATTCACTATTCTCCCCTTCAAAAATTTCATATGTGGTTGCCATTTTTTATTGAACAAGTGAATTAAAATACAAGTTAATGTATGTTGATTCACAAGTTTTTGATAAGAATGGTCATAAACAAGAAGATTTCTCTTCTTTCGAAGATAAAGTGCACTAAAGCGTACACCTTTCTTTTCTTTGAGGAGCGGGGCCTGAAGTCTTATCTGCAGACGCCATTGTTCTTATTCATAATATATAAATTCCTTGAACCCATGGTTTCTGATATATCACTCTTTTCAGCAAACAAACGCCGAGTCTTTCCTTTTTAGGATCGACAGATGTACATGCACTTAAGTTAAAAGTACCTGTAGCAGGCTGTATAATGAAGAGTTTGGTTCGACGTCTATAATAGGTAGTGATACATCATTTGAACCATTTGGGGGTTCACAGTCAACCTTGGTTATGCTAGAGGTGAGTATCTTTCCAGTTGGACCCACCTAAGACCAACAGTGTTACAAATTCTACCCGTTGGTATCCACCTAAGGAAAGATCTAGGAGTGGTTGTTTTCTCATGCACAACGGAAGACTTATTGAGAGAAAACCTATGTCCTATAACAATCTGCCTACCATGTTTTTGAGTATGAATCTTTGGTTCTACGAGGTTGTTACTGTTTCTAGTCTTAGGGGATTGAACCTTAACATGAGAATTCACCTCTTTTAGGAATTTCATTAAACAGGCATCATGATTTGCATTAAAGACACATTTATGACAAGTCGAACAAACAAAGTGTTTAGAGTCTGAAAAAGAACTAGAATTCCTAGAGTGATCTACTAGTGGCACACTATTTGACGTAACACCACGACTCTTAGATACAGGCAAACTCCTAGATGTTTGATTGTTGCTCCTAGGTTTTTGTTTGCTATCATTAGTAGTGTTTTGTAGACTAGTAGTATGCATCACACTAGATTTTGAATTTCTATTTCTTTTTTGTGTCTTTTTCCTAGCTTCCTCTAGATAGTGATTATGTGCCATATCATTTGAACCATACGATACTTCATGAATATTCCTAGATGAGCCAGGTGCAATCACATGATGAGGTTTTGCAAGCACATATTCTCTAACTTTAGACAAATAATGAGGAGTGACTGGTTTTGACAAAACGTTATTCACATCAACTTGGGAGGCAAACCGTGGTTTTGAAAGATTAGGTCATTCAGATTTAAACGCATTCGGTTGTCTAACAACTGATTGGTTTTTGGGTGGTTGTAAAACTAGTTTCCCCAAGATTGATGGTTTTGCAAACTTAGTATCCATGCTATTTCCTTTTACCTTTCTTAATTCGTTTTTAATGCTACATTC
>BQNB010027093.1:0-20847 GCA_026074375.1 Tanacetum coccineum
AGGTCATATGTCATTAGATTAGATTTAGTTTTTTTTAAAATTTAGATTAATTTCTTTTCTGTTTTAGCTTTCAAAATCAGCTGTTTTACTTTTCTTTTAAAAATTCAAAGACAGCATAAGCTGTCTAAACTGTCCATTTTCACAAGCCTTTTTCATTAAGCTCTTGAGTTTCAAAATAGTTTATAAAATTTGATTTAGATAGTTAGTTAGGTGTAGATTAATATTGTATAAGCTAATAGTCCATAAAGATCTATTAGCTTATTAAAAGTTAAGCTCAAAGCTAGCAGTACTAACTGTTACGTTAGTACTGTTGAGCTTATTTAAGCATAGTTCCCTCCATGTTTTTTGCTTTCTTCTTTCTAATTCAGCTTATTAGGTTAATGTTTGTTTTAGAAATAGCTAATTACTCATTGCTTTTAGCTTATTGTTCAATTAGTTCAACTTAAAGTAGTTTTTAGTCTTAAAAATATTGAAAAAGCCAAAAATATAGTTAAGTAGTTCCTGTCACCTTTTCATCAATTTTCTAGCTTATTTCTTAAGTTTCAAAAATAGTAGTTTTTGTTAAAAGTGCTTAATCTTAGCTTGTTTACAACTTTTCTTCTTTAAGTTTTCAAAAATAAAAAAATAACAAAAAGAGAGGCTGGGACTCGAACCCACGACCTCTCCTTCACACACTCACACTCTTACCATTGTGCTTCATTAGCTCATCCGTTAGGTTTTCTTTCCATTTAATATTTAACCACATTTTGGGCCTTAAGCCCATTTTCAAGCCGTAGCTTATTTCGAATTTTCCCTAGCTTATTAGATAAGCTAGGGACTTTTTTTCATTTTTCCTTCATTCCTTATTAAATTTAGGACTTTTCCTGAATTTTTGGAAATTTTCCTATTATTTGTTAATTTTTAATCATTTTTCTTAGTTTAAAACTTTTGAAAATTAATAAAAAATAGTAAAATAATTTTTAAAAATACAAAAAAATAGTTTTTAGTTTTAGATTAAATAATTTTAGGTTTACAAGCATTTAGATCATTTTTACCACTTTTAGATTTTTAATTAAAAAATAATCAAAAAAAATAATTTTCTTTACTTAAAATTTCCTTTTGCTTAAATTTAGGTTTAGAAATTTAATTTGCATTTTTAGGATTTAATCTTGCTTTAGTTGCTTATTTGTAGTGTTTACTTCGTGCCCGATAATTGTTTTTTTAAGTTTAATTACTTTTGTTTGCTTATTTTAATTGTTGCTTTTAATTAGTAGTTATAGATAATCAAATCAAACTTCATTTTCATTCAAATCATTGTCCAAACAAGAACGTGGTTTCAATTTCACAAATCGTTGGGGGATAACGACCCGAGAATCATACTTCCCGGTTAATATACGTATTATATTATATATATTTGTGAAGATTTTCCTTTTTACCTTTGTCCTCAAGGGTAATTTGGTAATTTTCCATCATATTGTATATTATATTATTATGGATAATAGATTCGACAAATCAGTGGTTTACACACTATTTTACTTCAATGGATGATTATTGTTGGTTGCATTACTAGTATGCCATATTTTTCCTTCTTGCTACATGTTAGAAATATTTGTATTGTTCTAACTCGTTTTTGTAGCCAAGAAACCATAGCTCGATTCCTTGGTGCCCTCGAACGAGGGGGAGCACACATCAAGGGGGAGCATTTATTCCGTCGATTTAACTAGCAATTCTCGACGATGTCTTTTTGATTCTACAAAAAGGGGGAGAAATGACATGAAACTCACTAAATACTTGTTTAAAAATAATTTTACATTTAATGAGTTTAAATTTTGTAATCATCAAAAAGGGGGAGATTGTTGATAAAATATAATGCCTAAAAACATTACTAATATTTTTTCACATCTTTACGTTTTGATAATCACAAAATATAAAAACATTCAACGTAAAATTAAACGTAAACAAGTAATTAGTAGTAAATTCTCATTTCAACAAATACATCACTTAAAGGTATGAATAAATAAATGCTTAATGCATTTTATGATCAAAGGAAATTTTTATTCAACCTCACACTTTTATAAAATGTTGTAAACATTTTTAAAACATTACAAAACATTTTCTACAATTAAAAGAAATGTTTTATTCAAAATAAACATTTTGAAATTCAAATTTTCGGACCTAAAACGGCTAGAAAAGTTCCAGAAAATTCCCCCTACACAAAAGACAAACTGGGGAAGCCCTAGTCTTGGGCGGCCCCCTTAAATACACGGCCGGCCCCCTTAAAATTAAGGGGACCGCCCACCTATTTAAGGGGACCGCCCCTAGGTAGACGCTCCCCCAGTTTGTCCTATAAATACTGGACTTTTCCCCATAATTTTCTCACCTTTTGCACTCATTCTTTCTGCTCAAAACAGCCCACATATCCTCTCTAAAATCCTTTGATCATTTAATCATAAAGCTTTGTTTCCAAGTGATCCAAGCTTAATTCCTCAAGTGCAAGAGAAGAATACTTTCATCATCAAGTGAAGAAGTATTACACCTCAAGTGTGTATTGCAATCTTGTTGCAACCATATCACATATTTGTAAATCAATTGTATATTTGATATTTGTGTGTAGTAGCTAGATCTTGGGGATCTTTGTAAGTATAGTTAATTAGTGGTGATCTTACCAAGTAGGGTTAGATAGTTGTGATATAAGTAAAGTGGTGAAGTTAAGTTGTGAAGAAGTCGTGAAGTTGTGAAGTTGTGAACAAGTTGTGAAGTTGTGTTGTGATAGATTGGTTCTAGCTAAGATTAGAACTCGACATTTAGCTTTGTGTCGTAAATCGGTGTAAGCAACGTTGTGTACGATTTTCTCCGCCATAAGGGAGTTTGTTGACATAGTGAAGAAAACTCTCGAGTTTGGTGCTCGGGGAGTGGAGTAGAGAGAAGAGGTGCTTCGTTACCGAACCACTATAAATCCTTTCATTGTGGTTTGATTGGTCTTACTCTTATCTCCTGTCTTACATTACCTTCTCATATCATTTTATTGATTGTTTAGATAAGTATATTTTTCCTATTGTGCAAGTGTTGAATTCACATAAAAGTCGAATCTAAAATTTTACAAACAAATTTAAAACCTTTAATTAAAAAGCAGTAAACTATTCAACCCCCCTTCTAGTTTTCCACAGCCTGACAAATGATTAGGTGGAATAACTTGTAGGATTGTGTAGAAAAAGTGTGGACTTGTATATGTGAGGAATACATGTGAGTTTGTAAAACATATATAGGTAAAGAGATGAGAAAACTTAAAGTATAATTAATCTCTAAATACCATAAACTCATTTAGTGATTTACACTTTAATCTATGATAATCAATAATGGATTTGATCACTAATCATCTTGATGCAAACGATCTAAGTGCTTCGCATCTTTAGTAAATGTATCTCATAACGGGAAAGGATGCGTTTACGCAAAGTGACCTTTGACTTAGTTTGACCAATAAGTGAGTAAAGCCTGTTACGTGATTAGAAACAACGTAAATCCGGATTAAAGTCAAATGAATACTTTTTCTTGTTGGTATGTTGAAAACATGATCATACTAGATTTAGAAATAAGTTTCGACCTTGGCTAGAGGCGTTTGAAAAAATATTTGAGTTGGCATTTTGTAGAAAAATATGAAGATTTGTTTTTGCTCCTCTCTAAGTCTAAACCTCATTTGGAGTGTTCCCAAATGCTCAAATATTATGTACATACCTTTATTGAAGTTTCCACATGTGTCGGGTAAGAGGAAAGCCGACAAAAGCAAATCTGTAAAAACAAAATTCGCTTGTGGTGCGCTGACGCGTGACTAGCGCGTCAGACAAGAAAATCTGATTTTACAGATTTAGGCTATCGTTTGTTATTTTACGTTTTGCGAGCGTTTATTTGTCATCATTAAAATATAAAGGAGATCCTAGTAAATGTTGCACCAACAATCTTCCCCTTTTTGATGATGACAAATAAAATTTCGGAAAGAAAATAAAATTACAAATGTAGCGAAGATGAAGACCGCCCGTTGATGAAGTTCGCGTCTTGATCTTGGCGTTGTAATTTGGTGAGCTTGTCTACTCCTATGTATGCTATAGCTCTTTGCTTCCATAATTGGTTGCTTTTCTTGATCATAGGCTTCTTAGCTTTGCTTTCCTTCTCCCCCTTTTGTCAAATCAAAAAGGCAGGATCTTGGTCTTTAATTGGAAGGTTGATATCTTTGTAGAAGAAAGAATAGATACCATTGTACATGCTCTCCATAGATCGTTGCTCTCCTTGTTCTAAGGTGGGGATCCATGGGTCAAAAGCATTACCTTCGAGAATTTCTTGGCTACATCCAGCAACAAGCAAACACAAAACAACACAAGCAACAAACATATAACATGTGTGAATCCAACATGGGTTAGATACCATTTGGAAACTTGGAAACATAGATGAGTACAAATATGGATTATTGTGACTTTGTACATTGTTGCATATATTCATATACATATTTTAACATTTATATGTATAGTTATTCATGACTCCAATTATATTTTTTTGAGCATGCATGGAAAATTATATCATAAATTCATTTTATTATGTTGTAGCAAAGCAATATTAACCAAGAAGCATTCAAGCATTTTATTTCACATAAAACATACAATACACATTATATTTTATACACTATTTTGAAACATAATAGCCTATCATAGTTGGGTGTATCCACACTCAGCATCCCCTTATTTAGAAGTTCCTTCCAACCCGAATATTTCTTGCGGCATTGGGCTATGGCCTTTGCTAATGGTTCAACCATTGAGCACAACAACTTGAAGTTGTTGTTAAAAGAATAATGAATCTCCCTCATTTCATCATGAAACTCCTTAAGGTCATTTTGGACCTTAATTCCTTTCTTGCAACATTGGCAAGTTGCGGTATGAGGATGCTCGTTTTCATCAAGCTTATAAGGGAGAGGATACCCCATCTAGTACCATATGAGGCCATCTGATAGGCACTTCTTCACATAGTTTCCTAAGATTATGTTATCATCACTTGTTGGATTGATCCATTCATCATTCGGTTCCTCCTCTTTCATAATTTTCTTCCCTTTAAAATTTCCTATGGATGATTCACTCATGTTTGTTTATTTTCTTATGGAGTAAACTACAAAATACATCCATGCGGTTTGAACTTTCTCACACAATACATCCCTGTCAGAAACTTTTGGCAATTTACATCCTTCGTTAGGCAAACGTTCGACATAATACATCCCTGAGGACAAAAAATGCAAATATTATTTCGTTATCTTATGACGAGGGATGTATTGTGTGAGAAACCATAGGGATGTATTTTGCAAATATTTTATTTTTTATTTTTATTTTTGTTAGCTTTAAAAATATTGATTCGAACAAGAAGTTCATTCATTAGGAATATTAGGTCCCGGTCATTTATATATTAATGTTGTAATAGGCTAGAACGGGAATCAGGCTCATTTAATGTAATCTAATATGTCATGTGTTACTGGCTTAAAAGCCCAAGTAAACTTGAGCCCAACCCAAGTCAAAAGCACATCCGGCAACATGGGTATAAATACCCCTCTCCAAGTGTGGAGAGGGTGTTGGTCTCATTTGTATTTTCTCATAAATTGTAATCAACCATTCTCTTTTCCTTTCTTACTTTCTCTCTCTAACTTCTCTTTAAAATTCTTATCATATCTCCCTTCTATTTTTCTTTGTTCAACCATGGAGAAGTGAAGGTGATTACGGGTAACCGACATTTTGTATCACTCGCCTCGGGTGGGTTAAGTGATTTCGTTGTGGTTTGTATGAGCTTATTAGTTACAACTTAACTTTCAAACGGCTTATCCTTTATATTTTTTGTTGTGGTTTGTATTTTTCTTGTCTATTGTGTCATTATTTCTTGTTTCAAATTTGGGCTGTGTTCATTTCTCTTTTGGGCTGTGACAAAATTCGTTTTTGAGTTGTTAATGTCAGACAAAAAAACAAAAAAATTGTTCTTTTGCTAAAAGCATTGTGTTACTCGTTATATTTTATATTAAAAGTTCTACACTGTGCCATCATCCATATAGAGGTTTTATGTTTGTGTTTTTTTGTGTCTTTGTGTCATTTTGAGATTAGCTTATTAAGGTCACGGTTCTGGTGTATTTCGTAGCTTATTTATGAGCTTATTTGTAAAGCTTATTTTGGTTGAGTTTATCCTTTTGTGGTCCACGTTTTTGAAAATAAACACAAGGACAGTTTGTTTGTTGAGCACAAGACAAAAAAAAAGGACATAGTACTAGTACGTTTTTGTTTTCATCGGACGATTTATACATTCAAAAAAAATGTGGGCGATCTATACGTAACAAATCGAAGGCAAGTTATACGTTTCTTGTTGGGCGAACAATACATACAACAGAAACAATATGCGATCTATACAACCTTGAGTAAGGCGAACTATACATTTTCCAAAGGCGATGTATACGTTTTTCGTGTAGGCGATTTATACGTTAAAGAAAAACAAGTGGGTGATTTATACGTGTGAACAAGGGTTATTATACCATACAAAATACATAGGCGATCTATACATAAGCAAAAATGGTTAAACGTGCTCATTTCGTGTAATTTCGGGTTTTTCGGTTTCGTGCTTCGGTTGCTCGCGGGACTTATAACCTATACCATTGTGATCGTGATCCTTTTTCGATCATCGTGGTATATTTACTTTTTACTGACGATAATCATACGAGTCCGCGAGAAGGGAATTAGATTCGTATATAATTTTATAAATTCAACGAAGAAGACAATGTTGGTATAAGAGGGAAACGTGTTTTTTTTATTATTATTCAACTACAATTCGAAATTGGCAAGTTTAGTCCCTGGACTTCAAGCTTCATTCATCTTTCGTCCTTTACTTACATGTAAACCCTCAACTTTGAAACCACTTTTCATTGTTAGTCCTTAATAGTTATAAATCAGTCGTTAGCCCTTCAAAGTGAACCGTTTTTGCACCATTCGTCCTTACAACTTCATTTAACAACCGTGAAGCATTAAACTTAGATTTCAATTGCACCATTACTCCTTGTTTGTGTTTTAATCAACCGTTAATTATTTTAAGTTGCAAGTGTGTTCACCGTTCGTCATTTTTAACTCATTAATCGTTACAAAAGCTCAAGTTCTTCAACGACAACAACTATTTCAACATCAATTCATTTTTGTTTTACGGTTTCTTCTTGATTTTGTAAAATCCCGCGAAAGATACGATTCTTTTCTCATTTTTAATCAAATATTTATAAAATCCCATGAACGTTAATTGAATTCAATCCACAACAACAATCACTTTACCTGCTTAAGATCCTACATATCATTTTCACTTCATAATTTAACAAATCATTCATCGTGACAATTCTAATTGTAACTTCCACAACCGACAGTCAGATGCATAACAACATAATGGCAGCTGGTTCAAGGGATCGTCCACCAATGCTTGCAACATGACGATATGCACAATGGCGATCACGTTTCTTAAGATACATTGATACAAGACCAAAAGGTGATACCTTGAGGAAATGCATTTTGGACGGTCCATACCAACCAACTATAGTCATAATCCTAGTTGTTCCTACAACAGAGAATTCTCCAGAAGTTCCAGAACGAACAGCAGTTGAGACAGGCTTAACTATGTTACCTGAAAACAAAGACCATTATGAATCAGAAAAGGAAGCAATCCATTTGCTATTAACTGGAATTGGGGATGATATCTACTCAACTGTTGATGCATGCAAGACAGCTCATGAAATGCGGGAAGCTATCAAAAGGCTACAACAAGGTGAATCCCTCAACATTCAAGATGTCAAGACAAACTTATTTTGGGAATTTGGAAAATTTACCTCTTACGATGGAGAAACAATTGAGTCATATTACACAAGGTTTTACAAGCAGATGAATGAGATGATCAGAAACAATTTGACAATTGATAAAATGCAAGTCAATGTTTAATTTCTTCAACAACTTCAACCAGAATGGTCAAGGTTCGTCACAATTGTCAAGCAACAACACAAGCTGGATGAGGTTTCATATCACAAACTCTTTGACATTCTAAAACAATATCAAAAGGAAGTTAATGAATTTCGTGCTGAAAGAATGGCCAAGAATGCTAACCTATTAGCACTTGTTGCTACTGCTCAAACTCATCAAGAACCTTATTATCAGACATCAAAGTCTCACAAATCATATACACCAACATCAAAAGCCTCACTTCTAACCAAAACTCATGCAACTACAAGACATAAAGGAAAAGAGATAGCCAAACCAATCACACCTCCATCCGAGTCAGCTTATGAAGAAGACAGTGATCTTGAACAAGCTCAGAAGGATAAGGACATGCAGAAGAATTTGGCTCTCATTGCAAAGTACTTCAAGAAACTCTACAAACCTACCAACAACAACCTTAGAACTTCCTCAAACACCAGCAACAAGAATGTGGATACTACTCAAAGGTACAAGAATAACAATCAGACTGGGCAGTTTGGGAATCAGAGGGCAGTAAATGTTGCTGGGGCTAGGGACATTGTAGGTGGTCAAGTAGTGCCGCAGTCTGGGATACAGTGTTTTAACTACAAGGAATTTGGTAACTTTGCTAAGGAATACATAAAGCCAAAACGGGTTAAAGACTCCACGTATCACAAGGAAAAGATGTTGCTATGTAAACAAGCTAAGAAAGGTGTTCAACTACAAGCAGAGCAATCTGACTGGCTAGTAGAAATGGATGAAGAGATTGATGAACAAGAGTTGGAAGCACATTACATCTATATGGAAAAGATCCAGGAGGTTCCTAATGCAGACTCGGGTACTGATTCTAAGCCATTAGAACAGGTACAATACGATACTAGATATAATGTGTTTTCCAATGAAATAACATTCTGAGCAATCTGAATCCATTAGTAACACATGTGTAATGGAAACGGGTGATAGTAATGTCATTCCTGATTTACTGGATATGTGTGATAATGATATTCAGAATGACCAAAATGCTGTAGAATGTGATGATGGGCGTGTTGTGCTTGCTAATTTAATTGCAAATTTAAAAATTGATATCGATGAAAATAAAAAGATTCAAAAGCAATTAAAGAAAGCAAACGCATCACTAACTCAAGAATTGAGTGAGTGCAAATCTATTCTTGCGGAAACTAGTAGAACTTTGGAGGAATCTAATAGTATTCAGGATAGTTGTCTAGTTGCACTTCAAAACAAACAGACTGATCTTGAGAAGTACTTGGCCTTTAATGGCCTAATGATCGTACAGTTGACTATGACGAAACTTTGAAACGTACGTTAAAGAAACTCCAGGAACTTATTACTCAAAAGGACATTGACATAAAAGAAGGTTTAAAACTTAAAGCCTACGAAATTTCAGTTGTCCAAGAGAAACACGATGAGTTAGTCAAACAGAGTCTTTTAACTAAGTCACATTACGAAGGTCTTGTCAAAGAGAAAACAAATGTCTCAAACTTAAAGGAAGAAAAAGATATTGACAAAATGATTTCAATGGAAAACCAATTAAAGTTTTTGAATGAAAATTGTTTACAAAAGGAGTCAATCAATCCAAACTAATCAAATGTTAATGCACCCAAATGGCCCTACATTCAAATTGGAAGACCTACCTTGTTAATCTAATGGTATAACCTCAAAAAGGCTCAAAATGAGAAACCATGTTTGTATGAGATCCCACATGACCAATCTGATCATGCAAACAGACTCGTCCCCGATAGGGAAGAGATTCTGACTCTTGAAGAAGAGAGTCGATCGAAATTGAATAAAGACTTAGTGAAACCCTATGACTACACAAAGTTAAATAGTCTTTATGAAATTTTATTTTTTTTTTAAACCCCCGACCCAGGAATATCTTGTTCAGTTAGCACATGCAAATGAAATAAGGAAGAAAATGTGGAGAAAATCATTTGTGAAAACAAAACCAAATATTTTCAAAAACATAGCTTTCTTACCTGTGTCCAAATCAATAAGCAAAAGTAGACAAGCGTATAATGTCATGACAAATAACATAAATCATCTTAGAGAACTTGTCGATCAAGCTTGGGTGAAACATTCTAAAGATCATTTTCGTGCCCCAACTGCTAAAGATATGGAAATCCTGATTAAGACATGTTTGATGCCATCTTCCCTTGAAGACTTATAATGAATAGTTTTCGCATTTGTTCATGAACTTAAGAAAGATATGCATGCTGATTTAAAGTACGTCGAATCCCTTGAAGTTGAATCCCTTGAAAAAGAAATTAACAAACTTGAATCAGATAAAGCTGAATTCTCAAACATGTATGATATGTTCTTGTAAGAGTGTGTGTCTAATAATGTTAGATGTTCTTATTTGCATTCGTTATCTAATTTAGATGCGCACACTGAATTGCAATGCTTAAATCTTCATAAAGTCAAAGAATCTGAATGTCTTGCACAAAAGCTTTCGAAACAAACTGAATCTGTTAGTAAAGAGGTTTACACTGAGCTTTTACGAAGTTTTGCTAAATTAGAAAAACACTTGAATTCTCTAGAACTTGCTTTACAACAATGTCAAGAACAACTAAAAAATGACACAGTTTGCAAAGAAAAAGCGTCAAACGTATTTCTAAAAGAACGTGAACAATATTTTGAAATACAAGATTTGAAAGCTAAATTGCAAGAAAAGAACATTGTCATAAGTGAGTTAAAGAAAATCATTGAAAAATGCAAAGGAAAATCTATGGAAACTAAGTTTGATAAACCATCTGTTGTTCAACAACCAAATGCCCAAAGGATTCCAAAACCATCAGTTTTAGGAAAACCGGCTCCTTTTTCAGACTCTCTTGAGAGGAAAAATTTTGCAAAGAAAAGGTCGGTTCTAAAAACTAATGAGTCAGAGGGTTTATCAAAACCAGTCACTACACAGAATTTACCTCAAACAGCAAGGGAAGCTGTAAGTAACACAAATGTGATTAAACCAGGCATGTATCGAATTGACACTAGGACAACACAAACTAGAGCACCTCAGTTGCCTCAGACTTCTATGAATACTAATCCTCGCATGTCTACATCTACAGAAGTAAATCACAGAACTAATGTTAGCAGACCACAGCTTAGGAGCACTCAAATGAAAGATAAGGTCGTGCCAAACACTAGTCAAGTGAAGTTTAAGAAGACTGAAGTAGAAGACCACCATAGGATTTCTAGTAATTCTAATCAAACAAAGTCTGTAACTGCGTTTAATGACAGTTTAAAATCTAGAACTTTAATTGTTAATGCTGTTTGTGCTACTTGTGGAAAATGTGTGTTTAATTCGAATCATGATGCTTGTGTTTATAAATATTTGAATGACGTGAATTCTAGAACTAAGAAGCCTAAAGTAGTGCCTATTAGTACTAGAAAACCCAAAAGTCAAGCGAACAATTCTGGTGCAACATACCGTAAGAAAACAGTTGCATCAGAAACCACTGTCCATAATTCCAAGAGTTACTATAGGATGCTATATGAGAAAACTAGTAAGGCGTGGAAATGGTGGATAGAACAACAATGCCCATCCCCACCACTTTACACCTCTTTAAGCTAGAACACTAGCTTCCATTAGTCACTACATCACCATACACCTTTCTAAGCTAAAAACCTAGCTTCCATTAGTCATTACACCTTGATAAGGATGCAAGACTTAGCAATCTTGACTTCCTTGCCCTATAAATACTCAAACCACACACACATTCTCACAACACACAATTTTATCAAACACTTTCACTTGTTCTTGACCTATTTCGAGCCAAAGGAGAGAAAGGAAGGAGTATAATCCAAGGAAGGAACCAAGGTGTAAGATAGAAGGGTTCTTGATTCATCTCCAAGGACTACTCGATCCATACCAAGCCATTCAAACAATTATAAGTACTAGTAAGTCATATAACTTGTTCAATAAGCTCTTGATGTGTTATAGATCATTTATAAGCTTTGATTAAGCCACTTGTATAAGCTAAAACTCTTTTGAGACTTCTAAACCAAACCATGCCCTAATCAACCCTTTTTGGACCCTAAACCCATTCGAACTTCATCAATAAGCTAGCTAAAGCTTATTTGAATTAATAAGCTTTAAATAAATCTTTTATAATCACTAGTATAAGCCTTTGGAACCATAAATTTCATTCGTTTGATTTTCCTAAATCCAACGTGCCCCTTTAAGCTTCTAACAAATCATTTTGCATTCCTTTAAGCTATAAGGTGATCTCAAAAGCTATTTAAATAAGCTATACTATCATTTCTATAAGCTTTGAAACTTGTATACTTTTTAGGCCAAAACTGTAAATATCCTAAACTTAAACTACAAGGACCTGTTTTGCCAAAACTCTAATTTTGGGGTTAAATTAATAAATTCATTTAATTATAAAATGAAAAGGATTAGTTTTGTAAAACTATTTATACCAAGGGGTATATATTGCCATTTTTGAAATTATAAGGATATAAAGCCAAAACCTTTACATATTAATACACAAACATGTATTTAAACATTATAAAATTCAATTTTATTAAAACCCGACACACCTAGCATTTTATTTATTGATCGAAACACTTATAAACAAGTTATGTCATATATTTAACATAATTTATCATCCACTAACTTTTGGAGAAACCTAAAAAGATAAAATCCTATCATTTATATTCTCCCACTTAAACTATAAACGTAGCACGTTAATAGGGAATTTCATGTGAGGGGTTTCATTTGGGTAGACGTTTTGACGAGTTGCTGGATTTACGATTTAAAGTGTCCTAGCTCCTCAAACGTTTACTACATGACCTCTGGATTATATAGCCCGAACAGTGATGCGATATTTTTCACAAACTAATAAACCAAAACTATTCACGTTAAACTTTATGAAATAAAGTTTTGAAATATAAACAATCGAACTAAGACTTGACATATTAACCCAGGTTGCGTGACGAAGCCGTTTACTTCCATTTGAATCACTTTTCCCACCAATCAGATTTTCCTATTAAAGGTGAGTTCATAGTCCCACTTTTATATGTTTTCCAAATCCCGTAGGGAGATACATGCTACAAAACCATGAATACAAGTATTTTCCAATTGTATGCTATCCTGATATATTATTGCCTAAGTTACCTCCATTGCCAATGTCCCTTATATCATGAACCATTAATCACCGTAACGTGAACAAGAATATATGTGGATAGATCTATCAGGATTGACGAATCCCGTTTGTGTTTACCAGTAAGGTAACCAAGCGCACTATATTTGAGAAATAATAGGTAATTCGCAAATTACCTTTCCAAAAGGACATTTGTTCCTTAAATATCATTGATATGATTTCCATGTTAATGTTTAAGTGTCATGCGTTTAGTGCAATAATATTGTTTCCATGATAATTGTAATTATGCAATTATTACCATTTATGTTAACTTGTATTCAACCATTATATTATAAACCAGTAAATTTCACTCAACCTTTGTGTTGACCCTTTTAGCATGTTTATCTCAGGTAATTAGCAATTTAAGACACAGAGTGGCATGGACTTGAAGACGTTTAAACATGTTATCATTCAAGCACTATGTTTTATATCTATTTTAGGACCTCCTTTTGTAAAACTCTAAAATATTATTGAATGATAACTAAATTTTCCAAAACGTCTCTTTATGAGTCATTTTCTATGATTATGACTATTGATTCATAAAGTAATACCCCAATTTAGCTTCCGCTGCTATGTTAAAATATCAGGGTGCATTTCTTAATGGTCCATTGAAGGAGGAGGTTTATGTTGCACAACCAAACGGGTTTGTTGATCCTGATCATCCAGAATAGGTTTACCGTCTAAGGAAAGCTCTATATGGATTAAAACAAGCTCCAAGAGCCTGGTATGATGAATTCTCAAATTTCCTGATATCCAAAGGTTTTACTAAAGGTACCATTGACCCGACTTTATTCACGATAAAAAACGGGGAGGACATTCTACTTGTGCAAATTTACGTTGATGACATTATTTTCGCGTCCACAAACCCTAAATTTTCTAAACGATTTGAATAATTAATGCACATTAGATTTGAGATGTCCTTAATGGGGGAAATGAAATTCTTTTTAGGACTTCAGATCCACCAATCCCCATGAGGTATCTTTATTAATCAGGCCATGTACGCTTTAGAGATACTTAAAAAACATGGTATGGAAAAAGGATAAAGCATTGGTACACCAATGGCTACGAAACCTAAATTAGATGCAGACTTGAGTGGTGAACCCGTAGACCAAACTAACTACCATAGTAAAATTGGGTCACTCATGTATCTGACATCCAGTAGACCAGACATAGTGCAATCAGTATGTTATTGTGCAAGATATCAAGCAAGACTAACAGAAAAACACCTTAAAGAGGTTAAAAGAATCTTTAGATACTTAAGGGGTACCATTAATATGGGACTCTGGTATCCGAAGGGTTCTGGGTTTCAACTAACAGCTTTTTTAGATGCCGACCATGCCGGATGCATTGATACTCGCAAAGGCACTTCTGGAGGAATACAGTTCCTAGGTGATAAATTAGTCAGCTGGATGTCAAAGAAGCAGGATTGTACTATAATGTCATCAGCAGAGGCTGAGTATGTGGCGTTATCTGCAAGTTGTGCTCAAGTAATGTGGATGAGGACACAACTTAAGGATTATGGCTTCAACTACAATAAAATATCGTTGTATTGTGAATCTCAGTCAGTCATAGCAATCTCATGCAACCCCGTGCAGCACTCCCGTACCAAGCACATCCATACTCGATATCATTTCATCAAGGAATAGGTTGAAAATGGTATAATTGAATTGTACTTTGTCAGAACTGAATACCAATTAGCTGATATGTTTTACTAAGCCTTACTCGAAGATAGCGTTTTTAGTATTTGTCAGACGAATTGGTATGGTGTTTGATCCTGCAGAACTGGATGTCTCTAGCAAATGCATGTGTCTTGAATATATTTCTTCAATCATCGACTTGTAAAATATTTTTGAAAAGAAAAATACAAAAATATAAAACATATAAAAACAAATACAAAAATATAAAATTTCAAAAAGAAATACAAAATCAAAAAATTAGAAAATGTTTCACAAAAAGAATCTTCTCGACATGTCTCTTGGATTGATAACTTTACGATACCTAGAAAGAATGTTGATTTAACTTCGACACGGGCGTGTAATGAAGTTCGAACAGGAGTTTCAAATTGCTTTTTCTAAAAACATGTCTTTTCTAATTTTTCTTATATGACTTGCATGCTCTCTGGATATGCTACTACTAGGAACCGAACGCCAATGGAGAATTTCTTTTGAGTGTACATTTCAGTGCGCTTATCCTTAGAGTAGAAGAGAAGTCTTCTAACATTTGGTTTTTCTAAAAATTGAACATAATTTTTCAAGAATTTCTCAATGACAATTCATATTCTTTTAAAATTGTGTGTTTAACACTCCAACCCTCATCAAGTTTTACAAGACAATTCTTCTACATTTGGTGTCATTTTCAAAATGAGTCAATGTTTGAGGGGGAGTTTTTCAAAAAATAAAGTTTAATGATTTTGGATACATCATAACAATGCAATATTTATGTATTCAAAACATTATAAAAAGTCTTAATAACATCTCAGTAATAATAATGACTACTCAATAGATTGTATGTTATAAGATGATTTCGTGGTTGAGCATAATTTTTCAAGAATTCTTCAATGACAATTCATAATCTTTCAAAAATATATGCTCAACAATGCTAACCCTCAATTTTATATTCATTTTAAAACTTGGTATCATTTTTTGGTGTCAAACATACATAAAATTAAGGGGAAGCAAGTTAATGTTCCATATAATTCATGCTAAGTATAATAATATTTTTCCCACATAATTTTTGTGACAAATTTTAATCACAAGGTATTTCAAAAACTAAGTAAATTAGTATTTAAAATAAAGGGAGAAATGTAATTAAAATGTGATCTTGAGAATAATAAGTGATCTAATTGACTCAAAGTGCTGTTGATACTCTTCGGAAAAGGTTTTATGGTTACGATCTCATACCCAACAACATCTTAATTCACGACGATTCTGAAGTCATAAGGTGGTTAGGTTAGGAATTAGTCCTATGATCCAACCAGAACCGGAGGGATCTACCCAAGGACACTCCATAGTTAGAAATAGCAGTCCTTAGGTATGATTGGAGATGAATGAGTTTAAGGGAATAATGCCGACTAAGATTGAGCTAACACTGGAACAATCACAACAAGGTGTTAGTAATGACGTCTTGGTAAGCATTAAAGGGGTTGAAGAATTAAAAAGAAATGTATGGATAAAGGGTGAAAAGAAAGAAGCCCTCCCTACACTTTAGGCAGAAACCGGGTCAATACATAATCTATCGGTTTTCACAAAGATGAATTCTGATATTGAAGACGACATCATGGACCCAGTGATGCAATGCACAACCCTTCCCAGCCATTCGAGTTTCTCTCAACAGAAACTTGTCTCATTTGTCACGGAGATACACACGACTTCTATTGACTTTCTCACTCCGAGTTATTTAAATTTTGCAATAGGTTGGCTGTGTCCTGCTACTGTCCTCGAGTAACTAAAAAACTAAAACGCAAACTAATCGAGTCTAGAGCCAAGAGATCAATAAAATAAATCTCATTAGGACACATTCCATTACAAACACTTGTTGAACATCAATAAGTTCACAAGCTGTTAACAAGAGTCCTACGCATTATCCTTGTGATTTTGCCAGAACATCCGAGTGATACTAATGTATTCATAATGAAGATGGAAATCCTGCTTGAGCCAACATCAAACAAGCTTTAGGTAGGTGACTTGCGAGATTCTATATGAATCGAACTTGTGTCAACTGGAAACAAACGATGGTGCGATTCTATGTGAATCAAACTTGATCTAGAAAATGAATTGACGACTTAATCAGAAAGTAGTAACTATTGATCACTCTTACCGTTGTTGTTGCTTTGAGACGTTCTGGGAATGAGAACTAGCAAGCATGGTAAATCTAATACATCTGTGTTAGAAGATCTTACGCTTTGAGCTGGAAATCCTATCAAGGAGATTCTTTTAATATACCTGATCACATGTACAATATTTATACTGTAAAACGGTCCTACAGAACCAGAGGTTAATCTAACCAAATCCTGACGAATGACAAAGCCATATTCGTCCATACGCTTTATTGCTAACTATTTTATTTCAGGAAATTCTATAAGATCGGAGTGGAGATGCCTCATTCCGAGCTAAGTCAGGATTCATTACCACATGTATCATCGCTCAAACTACAAAGACATACTATAAAGCATCGAATCAAAGAATCAAGAAAGCTCAAGAATTATAATACAAAGACTCTTCCGCATCCACAACTACTGATTATACAAGTCTTCCTTAATGACTATCTAAGTCTATAAAGGGGAGATTGGAGAGTTTCACAGCTTTCAAGATGATGCAAAGTATGGAGCATCGTTTGGTTTAAGACACAAGATCGCAAGGTTTGGCCAAAGACGTATCAAGACAAACAAGGAAAAACGATTTAAAGATATCGGAACTAAAGACTAAGTGAAAGACAATAACTAAGGCGCAAGATCAATAGATCACATATGCATGAAGGAACAAAATGCATACAACAACGATACAGACCAAGACAAAGTCAAAGCTTCACGACAAAAGCAATATCATGGATCTCATGTAGAAGTACTGTAACATAAATGAACTCACTTTGGGGCGAGGATTGTTTAGGACTCAAAAATATGTGTCTATTTAGATACGAGTAGTTCATTCATTGGGAATATTATGGTCTCGTGTTCATTTATATATTATTGTTTGTCAATTAGGGGGCCTAGATCACGGGAATCGGGCTCATTTAATGTAATCTAATATGTCACGTGTTACGGGCTTAAAAGCCCAAGTAAACTCGAGCCCAACCCAATTCAAAGGCCCATCCGGCAACATGGGTATAAATATCCCTCTCCAAGTGTGGAGAGGGTGTTGGTCTCATTTGTATTTTCTCATAAATTGTAATCAACCATTCTCTTTTCCTTTCTTACTTTCTCTCTCTAACTTCTCTCTAAAATTCTTATCATATCTCCCTTCTATTTTTCTTTGTTCAACCATGGAGAAGTGACGGTGATTACGGGTAACCGACAATTTTTATTTTATTTATTTTTCAAAAAAAAAATTATTGATTTTTTATTATTATTTTTATTATTTTTATTATAAATTTTTTTATTATTAATTCTATTATTATTATTATTACTATTGGCCTTTTTTTATTTTTTATTCTATTAATATTATTTTTTATCAGTTTGGTATATTTTTTTGTTGTTGTCCGTTTTCTCTAACGTTTTTATACGTTTTCGTACGTTTTCATACGCTTTCATCCGCTTTTATCAGTTTAAATATGTTTTGGTAAATTTTTATACAATTTTGTACGTGTTTGTACGTTTTTATGAGTATTTTATCCGTTTTTGTACCCTTTTTTCCTGATTTGTCCGCTTTTGTACGTTTTCATCCGTATTTATTATTAGTTTTTATCCGTTTTTGTACGTTTTCATCCGTACAAAAAGGTAGAAAAATGAAGTGTATCAAAAAGTATAAAAGCGTATTAAAACGTACAAAAACGAAAAAACAATGTACAAAATCGTAAAAAAACGTACAAAAACGAAAAACGTACATAAAAAACGTTTTGTACGTTTTTATCACCTTTTGTGGGTTTTTTCGTTTGGTATGTTTTACTTTTTTTTATGTTTTTGTACATTGTTTTTCCGTTTTAATATGTTTTTATACTTTTTGATACATTTCGTTTTTCTACGTACCAACACGTATAATAACGTCGAAGAAAAACGTACCAAACAGATAAAAAAACAAAAAATTAAATAATAAATAAATAAAAAAATTTAAAAATTAAATAAATAAAAAAATAATAAAAAACAAAAAAATAATTAAAAATATTAAAAATATATATTAAAAAAATAATAAAAAATTTGCAAAATACATCCCTGTGGTTTGCACTGCAAAATACATCCCTCGTCAGAAGATAACGAAAAAATATTTGCATCGTTTGTCCTCATGGATGTATTATGTCTAACGTTTGTCCTCATGGATGTATTGTGTGAGAAAGTGCAAACCACAGGGATGTATTTTGCAGTTTACTCTTTTCTTATGTATTGCCGATTTTAGAGAGGAGGAGATAGTGTGTTTTGTGTATTGGTGTATCATTGGTTTTTATAGGAGGTTAAAGAAAGTGGTAGGTATGCAATTGTGTGTGTGACATAAAGCTTTATTAAGGCACTTAGCATTGTACCTTGATTCTTGAGATAGTGGTATGAATGATTGTGTGAAGAAAATAGGGGGATGTTGGGAAGACCATTATGTCATGTTGATTGGTTGAGAATCTAGTGATACTTTGTTTGAACATATTGAGTTGTAATTTGAATTGAATGGTCTAGTTACACAAACTAGTTCCTATAAATATGCATGCATGCACCAAAGATTGTCTATGCATGATACTTTCATTGTAGTTTGTTGTGTAGAGATCCTTAATCACCATTTTGGATTTTTGGAAATGATAACTTTATTTTCATTGAGTTACAAAGAAAATACTTATGATCTTGGATGAGTGGTCCAAGTCATCAATCCTACTTTAGTGTGTATTTTAATCCTTCTTGGATACTTTACACATATTTGACACATAATCCTTTAAATGATAGCAAAGAGTGGCTAAGTATAATATCTCGGACTTATGGTCGATGTGTTATGTCAACATTAATAACATTAACTACCATGGTGTATGGTGAGTTAATTCCATAGTTTCTCGGATGAGATAACTGAATTATCATGGTTATTAATTTTGCATTTTAGTTTGTTTCGCAATACCATACTGAATTCAATGTTGAAAGAATTCTCTTTAACTGCGTGAGTAGTTTGTATGTTTGCACATAGTTCTTTTCTTTTATACCCTAATACACATAACATGCAATTAACATATAAGATGAACAAGTTGACACAAATACAAAATTTTCAATACAAGGGTGAGTTATGATCCAAAGTGATTTTGTCAATTAATTTGTCTAACAAGTCTTTCATGTCTATTATGGGGAATAGAGCATGCAATGTTGCGAGTAGGTCGATATCACATATTTAAATATGTGAGGCGATGATTACCACAATGTTGCCAAGATGTAAATCAAATTTCTTATTCATAACACATAAGTTTGACATGTAGAATCTGAGATACAACAATGTTGCTTAACTTCCATGCCTTTCATATAAATCCTAGCACATTGCACATAAGCACATTTGCTTTAAGAGCACAATTATCTCTAAAAGGGTATGCAAACAACCTTTAGACTTCTATTATTATTTTTGACCCCTTACACACTCAAATCAATATCCTATGGTACATGTCTACCATGAACAACCTTAACTAGACTCGTGCAATTTAGACTTTGAAAAATGTCATGCGAAAATCCTAAGCTTGCTTAGAATTAGACCTAAGTGTTCTCTCATTCAACTCACCAATTACTTGTTCTATTGGGTGACCTCTAGCATCGTTTAGACTTTTAGGATAGCCTTCATCTGAAACATTAACTTGTAATGACGGCGACCCATTAAGATCTTGAACTATGGGTTTATCGATCCTATTATCTTCTACCAAAGGAGATGACTTGGGCTCGGGCAAGCTCTTATCAAAGGTAACATTGAGAGATTTCTCAGTTCTCATTGTATCCTTGTTAAGCACTATGTATGCTTTACTAGTTTGAGATTATCCTAAATCACACCTTCGTACGACTTTGGGTCGAACTTGGTGAGATGTACTTTAGTGTTAAGTATAAATACTTTACAACCAAAGAC
>BQNB010027093.1:24205-56870 GCA_026074375.1 Tanacetum coccineum
ACTTCCGCTGTTTATGCTTGTGATTGATTATGTATGCTTTTGATGTCACACCATATTTGTAATACTTCTACCCTTTTGGGTCGGGGCGTTACATGAAAAGTATGCGTAACGTATGTAAGTAGGTGTTGAGAGCGTAAATCAAACTTAAGGACCTTGCCATCTATTTATAGGTGATGAAAATAGTCTGGAACAAAGCTCTATACATAAACCGATGATCGTGGAGGTGTCCCACGATTTAAGGGGGATTCTAGGGTTAGTGTACCACGATCTCTACCTTGGCGGGAAAGCCTGGGTAGATAGGAGAATGTGGGTTTTGACCTAGCCAGATGTTACCTCTTCCCTAGTTCTGTCGAAGGGGCCATTACAGAGGGTGTTGGCCTTCGCGTAGCGAATTCCCATACTAGTAACCATCGCGAAGATAATTTTACATCACTAGAAACTATTTGAAGGTTTCTAGGTATAATTAGGAGTAGATCCCTTTCGAGCTCGAAGGGGAGGCTTTCAAACCATATAGGAGGGTGCGTTATCAAGCCCCCCAGTCAAGTATGATGTATACATCTATGGATGCATTGCATTCGACTTCATATCACAGCGCTATCGAAGCTATAAACTCGAAGCCTGATTCTTACACGTGCTGCATGCATTTAATGATAATTCTACTTAATAGGGAGTTAGTTAAGCCTTTAATGGATTATCACTCAAGAGTCGTACCTCGGTCAACGTGATTGTCAAATCATGCCATGTCTAGTATTTGAAATCCGGGTGACTTATCACCCCTACACGTGTACGATTGCAAAGATAGTTCACTACCTATAAATACTTGGATTAAAAACCCTACCTTCTTTTACCTCTTTCATCACTCTTCTATTTGTCTTCTGCGTCAGTATATCGTCCATGAAGGTAAGGTATTTACACTTTTGCTTTTCGAATATGAGCACTAAACATATTATTCGCACACAAACGTGTATTCTCACAAAGGAGGAGCTCTCTGATTTTCTTCCTACCTATGATATTCCTTCTGAATATAAGGTAATGCTCCCTAAGAGTAACCAAACCATCTACAATGCTCCTAACAGATTTGTTGGTTTGTACACTCATTGTTTTAGTCTTGCAAATCTTAAGTTGCCTCTTCCTAAATTCTTTTGTGATGTACTTCATTATTATCATGTTCATTTGTCTAGGCTCAACCCCTTTGGTTGTGCCATACTTACCACATTCGTTGTTATGTGCAAGGCTTATGGTGGTGACCCTATAGTAGAGCTGTTTAGGTGTTTCTTTAATTTGTATCCTGGTGGTCAATGGCTGACTTTCGCCAAAAGATCAAAAAAACACATTCCCAATCTCCTACCCAAGGTCATAACTCGAATCGAAGGTTGGAAAGGTCGATTCTTCTTTGTTCAAGACTCCATTGTTCCTAACGATTGTCTATAACTTCTTTCCAAAGACAATAGGTGGGATAATAAATCCTTTAAAGACAAACTTCCCTCTTTAATCCATGAAAATCCTTTGTTTCAGTGACTTGGTAGGTATCCTATCAATGTTCGAACTTTCTTGGATCCCATCCGCTTCCTAGCTGGTCTTAAACTTTTGTGGGAGCATGGTCAGCAGCGGCCTATAATTATTGTTGGTGGAAAGGGTATTTACCATTCTTATGTTTGATTTATTACTTCCCTGCTACTAATAAATAATTTATTCTTTTCTTTTAAAGAAATGGCTTTCCGAAACTTCATGTATGCTGAAGACGATGAGGACTTGTCCTTCCTCCTTCCTGAGCCATCCCCTAGTTTTGGTGCCGGTTCTCCCTCTGTTTTGATCAAAAATGAGCCACCTCTTGTGGAAGTTGAGCCTTTGGACATTGCGAATCCAGAACAACTGGTTGAGAATACTATCGATTCTAAGGGTCTCCACCCAGTAATGAGATGCTTGTGGTTGGTAGCGCGAGTGTCGTAGAGAGAATGAAGAGTAGGAAATGCAGGACAAAAGGGTCCACGAAGCCTCTCGGGATAAAAAAAATGTGGGGGGCCCCTAGGTTGGTCAAGGATTGGTTCTTCCTCCAGAGTATACTAGTCACAAAGATCTTCCTTCTAAGGCCTGATTCTCTTTCTTCCTATTTTCCGATGATGAAGAAGGTATTTGCTATTATAATTTATTGTTCATACTTCCTTCTTTACTACTCATCATCGTTCTTCGTATCTTTGTAGGTCTCCTGGATGTTCCCGAGCTACAGAATGCCACTGCTTGCCACTTGAAGATATCTAATATCACTCCTTCAGCCTGAAGGGATCATCTTGACAATCAGGTGGATGCTGAACTGCTCGATCTTCATGACCATTGCTATGCCAGACAAGCAGTTATGGATAATGCTGTCAATTGAAGAGCTCAAGAGTTATTAATGTTTGTTGAGCAGATAAAGGGAGAATGTGAGGTACTGAAGGAAAGGGAGAAAGCCATAGACAAATTATGTGAAAAATTGAAAGCTAAGTGTGAAGTTGCAATGGCGGATTTCAATAATAATCCAGCTGTTAATGTTCTTAGCCAAAAAATTATGTCTTTGTCATGTGAAGTAAAGGAGCACAAGGCTAGTCTAGATAGGATGCTGTAAGAGAGCCAAAAATAGGCTGGCTATCAGGAGAACCTTGTGACTTTGGAGTCGAAGGTTGCTTTTTTGGAAGCCGAGAAGGCTAAGCTGGAGGTTACCAAAACCTTGCTTTGCCAAGAGATTAAAACTGTCAAGTGTGATAGGGCGGAGGTTGTTTTGAAGGTGGTGCCTTATGTAGCTATAGAGCTGGTGCAGAGTGATGAGATGGGTAGGCTCATTGCAAAGCTTGTGTCCTCTGCCGTCTTCTATGTGAGATATGCAGCCTTTGAAGAGGTTGCTGCCATGAAAGATCCTTTCGATTTGGCCAAGGTGAAAGATTATCAGCCCTCATACAAGAAAGAGCATACCCAAGCCGGAAATGACCTTGCAACTACTACATTTCCATTCTTATCTGAAGTCATAGCGGATCCCTTTGCACCAATCGAAGATTTTCTCTCTAAGAAGCCACGATCTCTCTAATGTCCAAATGCGCCAAAGACTCATGCCCCTGCACCTTCAATCCCTTCTCAGCTCTTGTGTCCAAGTTGTTGTATCCTCCCCCAGTCACTTGAAGGTCCCCATGTTGGTGCTAATTCGGTTCCCAGGGTAGCATGTACCCTATTAAACAATTTGGTTCTGTGTTCCTTACGCTTCGGCCTTTTAAACAATTTGCTTTTGTCTATTATGACGGTTTGTGTAGGCCGTCATTGAACAATTTTATAAGTCCTTGTGACTGTTTCTGAATATTTTCCCCTTTGGAGGGGTGTTAATTATATGGGGGTTGTAGCCCCCAAGTTTTGTTATTACTTGTTTGCTGTATTCAATCTTGTACCCCTTTATTTGATTTATGGGGAAGATTATGAGGGACAGTAGTCTGACCCCTTATGTTTTATACTCTATGCTTTTATAAACTAAGGCTCAGGTGTGGCCTTATTAAATTCGCTTGTAACGGAGGGTTATGACCCGCTCTGTTTTAGCCCACAAGGTTTTGAACGAAGACCTTCAGGAAGTTAACGTGAATTCAATGGATGTTAAGTAATAACAGTAAGGCTCATGTGTGGCCTTACGACATCCTTTTGAACGTTGAAACTTTTAAATACTTGGTGACTCAGATCTCTATTGTAAATAACGAAACAAAAGATCTGAAGGGAATTCATTACTTTTATTAATCGTGTAGAAAGATTTACATCATTTTGGATATGATCACTTAGTTTGCTACACTTAGTAAATATCACTTAAACAAAGGTAGTCTAAACAATGATTTGAAAAACTATAAATTGTAAGCTTCGTATGTACAACTTACGAAGACTTGAACCCTTCACTGCATGGACAAGAGAATAGTCGGAGGCATCTGTTATCTTGTAGAGTTCTCCTTCATATACTCCGCTTACGATGTGAGTTTCTTTCCATAATTGCTTTTGCTTGTCTTCGTTGTTGTTTGACAAGAGTACGAAATCTCCTAGGCCGAATATGGAACCCCTACTTCTTATATTGTGATATATTTGAAGCTTGTTTCGATAGTGAGCTTCTTTGATTAAATATACCTCTCTTTGTTTGTTCTCTCTTGTTTTAGCCCTTTCTTGTGTTACATATTCTTCTTTTTCGGAGGTAAGATTTGTAACTTTTAGAATTATAGCCTCCGACCCGTAAGTTAAGGTAAACGCAATTTCTTTATAACTATTTCTCAGCAAGGTCCTGTGTACCCATAGGATTCAGGCTAGGTCTTCTACCTATCCTTGTTGGTTTCGAACCAATTGCATTTTGATGTATTTCATTATTTCTACATGATCCGTGATAGGGGAGAAAGATTTAACAATTTTTAGTCCTTTATAAAAATCTGTGAAGATACCCTCTATAAACTGTTTATCGTCCTTCGAGGTAATTGTTTGAGGGACTCCGAACCTGCATATGACATGCTCCCATACGTATTTTTTTGCCTGTCTTTCGTTTGCTGTGGTTAGAGGTTTTGCATTTACCCACTTGGTGGAGTGTTCGACAGCTATAGCTAAGAACTTTAAATTTCCCAGAGCCGTTGGTAGAGGTCCCACGATATTGATTCCCCAATGACTAAATGGCCATGTATTGTTGACTGTAGTTGCATCACTGTTTGGTGCTCTTTCTATTATAGAGTATGCTTGGCATTGTGAGCAGCCTTGAATCGTATATGTCACGTCCCTATACATTGATGGTCAATAGTAGCCTTGTTTCGTAACCTTCAGTATCATGGAATGGGGATCTGCATTAAATCCGCAGGAGCCTTCGTGCATCTATTTAATAGTGCTTTTAGCCTGCGAAGGGCCTATGCAACGAAGCCATGGTGTTAGAAAATATTTTTTTGTATAGGATTCCTTTGATTAGCATGTATTGTACGGCTTTGATTCTGACTTTTTTGGCCTCTTTCGGATCCTCCGATAGTAGGCCACTTATCAAGTACCGTAGATGGGGGTCATCTAATTTTCTTATGTCTCAGCTGCGATCTTTGATATCGCATTGCTGTTTATTGATCTGTTTGCTAAAACTTCCACCAACACCTCCTTGGTGAGATGTTCGAAGGTCATGAAAGCCAACTTGCTCAGTACATCGTCTTTCTTGTTCTGATTCCTTTAGATATGCTCTATTGAATAAGTATTAAAGCTCTTCAAGATTTCTTTCGACTTCTCTAAATATTGCTTTATTGCAGGCTTTCTGGCTTTAAAGAGACCCTTTACTTGGTTGAATACTAGCTGGGAGTCTATGTAGATAGCCAGGTTTTTTATTTCCATTTCTTCTGTTACTCGCAGGCCTGCTAGCAATGCTTCGTACTCTGCTTCGTTGTTCGTATTCTTAAACTCGAACCTTAGAGCATACGTGTATTCCTTTCCTTCAGGACTGACTAGCATCAAACTGATGCCTGAGCCATTGAAGCTTGAGGCCTCATTGGTATACAGCTTCCACATGCTTTCCAACTTCTCTCTTTCTTATGTAGTTCCTAATTTCCTGATCTCCATCTTATTTTCTTCTGTGGAAGCCGTAGAGGGGGGTGAATACGTTTCCATTTAAAAACTTTAAGATCAAAGATTACATCACTCTTCTATCGGTGGTCCCATATATATATGGGGGCCGCCAAGTATATCAGGGGGCCGCCTGAGTTATGGGACCGCCACCAGAAGAGGTTTTCGGACTAGATCTTTTGTATCAATTACCCGATCAAGTTTGATGCAATATGAGAAGTGGCGATAATAGGTTTACAATAGCTAACGCATATTCTAACAATATAACTACATTCACAAAGAGCTACACAACCTTAACTAACAAGATCTACACAGCCATTCACACAATCATGAGCACAATGCAAGTATTAAAGTAAAGCGGTAAATGTAAAGAAACAAGTAAAGCGAAAGGTAAAAGAAAATGCAAACCAACACGATGAGTTATAGTGGTTCGGTCATGAAGCTCCTCTTAGCCCTACTCCACTCCTTGAGTATCCAACTTGAGAGTTACTTCACTAATCAACAAGCTCCCTTTCGGCGAAGAAAACCTTATACTAATGCTTACATTATTTTCCAACACTAAGCTAGATGTCGAGTCCTTCTTCGGGTACAACCAAACCCGTTATGTTTTATGGCCCAACATAACAAACCTTGTGTTTTATAGCCTAAACACATAAACCGCGTCGCTTACATTATTTTTCGACACTAAGCTAAATGTCGAGTCCTAATCTTAGCTAGAACCAATCTACCACTTCACCAATGTATTTTAAGGCCTAAAATACTAACCAACCCACAATCAACCCATCCAAATATATACATCATTTGGATCTACACACTACTAAAGATTGGAAGACATGGACTCGATCTATATGTAACAAATGTTACAAATGGACTAACTAGACTACATAACTTCGAATCTTGAAGATGACCGAAGTTCTTCTCTTGCACTTATGTGATTTACATCGGGTGCAAACAAATGTCGGTGTTGATGCAGACTTAAACAAGTTAAATGATCAAAGGTTTAGAGAGATTTAGTGAGATCTAGAGAGAGAAAGAACTGAAAGAAAATCGTGCAAAAGGGTTGTGAAAATAGTTGGAGGTGACCTACTATTTATAGGAGCTAAAAAACAGTCTGTCAGGAGATGCCGGTCCCAAATATATTAGGGGGCCGCCGAGGGGACCGCAGTATTTAAGGGGGCCACCCCGACAGACGCTCCTGTTTTTGTCTTTTTGTGGTGACAAACTTGTCTAGTAAAAGTGTAACATGTTTTGGGGGGAAAAGAACCAGATTTTGAATTTGGAAATAATTACCACATAAACAGACATTATAATTCAAAAATATTTGTCTAAATATGTTAGAAAAAAATATTTTGTTACATCTTTAAAAAATGTAAAGTTTAAACAAAAACTTATTTCTTGATCATTCGACAGTTTAATGCTTGTTTGTACATACCTTATGTGATTTTACGTCGGGTGTAAACAATGTCCTGTCTATGATGCATACTTAGACGTCCGAAGATGTTGATGCATGTATGCATTGATGATTTGTGATTACGAGTAACTTGCGCACTTTACGTTACGTATTACAAGTCACATGTTTGTCATCACCAAAACATAAAGAGATCGTATAGATTAAATATCATAATATTTGCACTAACAATCTCCCTCTTTTTTATGATGACAAAATATGTAAACTATAGCACATAGTAAAGTTTAAAAGTTACTCGTTTACACTCTCTTCTCCCCTTTTTGTCGAAGCAAAAAAGGTATAATGTGGATGATGGTTGGAGCATATAGGTTGGAGGTATCAGAAGAAGGTAAGTGTGTAAGGTAAATATGTTGGAGGAATTAGAAGAAGGTAGGTGCTCCTAGTATATGTAGTGTGAAAGAATGAAAGGAAGGTGGGTGCTCCGTGTATATAGATTGAAGATATGAGGAAAAAGACGTGAGAAATAAAGGTTGAAGGTTATTTTGTGTTTCTTGGATAGTTGAGAGGAAGTTATAAAAAATAAGAGGAAGACATGAGAAGAAAGTAAGTGCTCCAGGTATATAGGTTGGAGGAATGAGAATGAGGTAGGTGCTTTGAGTGTATATGTTAAAGGAATGAGGAAAAGGTAGGTGCTCCAAGTATATAGGTTAAAGGAATGAGAAGAAACATGAGAAATAAGGTTGAGATGGTTTTGTCTTTCTTTGATAAATTAGGAGAGGTCATGATAGATGAGAAAAAGGCATGATAGAATTGTAGGTACTTCAAGTATATAAGTAAAAAGTATTAGACGAAACCTGAAGGTTGAAGGTGATTTTGAAGTAGATGAGGTGAAGTATTTGGAGTATAGATGAGCCCTTCATCGTATTTGACAATCTCCAATCCTATCTTCCTATAAAGGTGAGCTTGCATCATCCTAGTGAAGTCTTCTATGATCACGGTCTTGGTTTAAAAATGCGAGCATCATTGCGCAGATTGCATGCATCATTGCAATGCATTTAAAATGTCGCATCATGGTGCCCAATGCAAGGCTATCCCATATTGCGTTTGCATTATACCACAATTTACTGCATTTGTGTAATGCTAACAATGGTCACAATTGTCGCAGTCTTTTTTTTGAACTAAGATCATGGTTTAACCAACTCCATGCTATTTATCCACATATCTCCTAGCTCCCCCTTGCTTATTGCATTCCCATGATAATTACATTCGTTGTATATTGACTCTAAGGATCCATGAATCAAATAAATTCCCATCGAAAAATTCAAGACGTTCGATGAATGTGATTTAAATGAGTATGATGCATGTAAGTGCTCCCCCTCGGTGTATGCTCCCCTTGATTGAGGCACCAAGTAATCGAGATATAGATGTGTGCTACAAAACAAAGTTAGTAGACAAGTGCATATATATATAGTAGAAAAGTGGGGAAGGATGAGATAGTCTAAAGGAGGAACGTGTTAACGATAGGTTGTTAGAAAAGATTGATATATCATTTGCACTAACAATTGATGTGCAGGTGATCATATCGAGACAAAGGTGGATGATTGAGAATTCAAAGGTTTGTTTGGTGTTTTGTTGGTTGACAATGTTGAGGAATAAAGTGGGATGTGAAATGAGGTGGTAGTTCTTTCATGGTGGATGAATAATGAGAGACTTAACAACGTGGTTACTCAATAACACTTGAAGATTGAATATCTTCTTGATGTTCTTCACTTTCAAGAAAGTGGAAGGTTTTGCGAAGGAGTAACTTTTGCATTTCGTAAATTACTTAAATATTTCAGATGAAATAATTAAGTTGTCAAGAGATATAAGAGGAATTTTAATAGTAACAATACTATTAGAGGCGATAAGAAATGTTTAGAAGTGAGAAGAAATGTTAGATGTGAGAAGACTTATTAGAAGTGAAAAGAAACATTTATGAGTGAGAGGAAACGTTAGAAGCAAGAAGGCTATTAGAGGTGAAGCGACTATCATAAGTGATAAGACTATTAGAAGTGAGAGGACACGTGAAAGTGAGAAGAACCATTCAGAAGTGAAAAGGCCGTTTGAGGTGGGTAAAGACGTTTACGAGAAGTGAGGACCAAGATGTGAGGGGATTTGTAAGTATGACGATTGTAAGAATTGTGTTTGAGAATGAGACGCGTTTCATGATGAAATTCACTTGACTATTGACAATATAAGCAACGATGCTTATGAGTGTTAAGTAGGAGGATAGATGTTAGCTCGTAGCAGCAAGAGAGATAGAGAAAGGATTTTTGTTTTATGATTTGAAAAAGAAATGACATATATCACAAGCCTGCTATCGGCGGTCCCAGACATATCTGAGGGCCACCAGAATAGTTCTGGGGGCCGCTGGACCGCCAACAGGAGATGGATTGGTTTTTGAAAATTTTTGTGAAGGGAGTGACATTTTAATTTGCATTTCGCCAATTAAAAATGCTTAAAATACTTTGAATGAAGTAATTAAGTTGTCACGACATGGTATAGAACGCGGACCAGAATCGAAACTAGAAGAAAAGAAGAGAACGATTTATGGAATGTGTTCCATCATTCCTAAACCTTGATAATTTAACGAATCGTGCTTGAGGGGTAAAGAAAGAATGTCGGCGATGTTATCTTCAGACGCAACCTTTTCGATGGAGATGTTTCCTTTTGGACATTGTCCAAAAGGAAATGGTGACGTATCTTCGGTGTGTTTCGTACGCGAAAATAATAATAATAATAATAATGATAATAAAGAAGAAAATAAACGAAGATAGAGATGACAATCTTGACAATGTCAAGACGAATGATGGTTAGCGTACGATAAACTATACTCACAAAGTTATGTAGCTCTTCTCGAGCATTGCGAATGTTCATAGAACAATCACACGACGAGGTATACGGTTGTCTTAAAGGTGGTAGCAGAAATAGTGGATGAAAGAGATTAGCCATCTCTATGGTTAAAGATGCGTGGTTGAGTAAGAAGGAAGAGGTGTGATTGAAAGAAAAAGATTGTTTTCGTAGAAGAGAAAGAATGTTTTCATCGAAGAGAGAATGTTTCGTCGAAGAGAAAGGATGTTTCGTCAAAGTGAAAGAGAGAGCGTTTTAACTTATGTTGTTAAAAGCTTGAATAGGGATTTTTGGATATGACCTTTAACGATTGCGATCGCAATTTAAAGATACTTGAATATTTCGGATGAAATATTTAAGTTGTCAAACCTACTCAGAGGAGTGTTAGATTTGTCTCTTATCTTTTCTTGACGAAAGAGTGGATTATTTAGAAGAAAGCGAGATGATGATCAAACGAGTGTGTAAATGAAGGCTCTAGGAGATTTAAGACCATTCTACGACTCTTTTGACCTTTTAAAATTGTGACACGGACGCGAAGAAGAAAAATATTTTAGTGTGAGAAAATATATACCTAGATGTATAAGACATATAGATATAAGCATGCAAGTTTATCTAAGCATGCATCGACACAATAATCAACAAGATTAAGGTGTAAGACTATATGACATGTAGAACTTATTTGTCATACATCAACCTAACATAGTGTAGGTGCACAATTAACATGTAAGTCATGTAAGATGACGCAAACAAAACATGATAATTTTAAATGTAATCATCATGTAAAACATGTTAACATTTAGCATTTAGAAGCATGTGTTATATTGATAAACTAAGAGATATTTTATTTAAATTGCTAGAAAAAGACAAACGCCTTTATAATAGATATGAATTTAATAGCTAAGCAAATACACGTTGAGCATTAAGACAAACATGAAAGCATATAATTGCATTATGTGGGAGCATGTTATCATCATGAAACTTTAAGGCACATATGTGAAATGCATGTAGTCTAGATTGACTAAGGGGAAACCTAATTTCTACTTGCTTAGTGTGCACTCCTAATGAAATACAAAGTCTATCGATGTAGACTATCATTAGCCATATTTAAGAAGAGCCATTTAATCAAGTTAGAGAATCAATATGAGACTATCACTAGTGGTGCTCAAATCAGGCTAAACACGATCATTTTTAAGGGTTATACCACCAACCCAACTTCACTCTTGGAAGCAATTTAACCGTTAGGTCAAATTGAATTTCTAGTGCAATAGATTCTCCAGTAGTTATTCTTATGTTAGACAAAATAAAATTCCTATATTTGCCTAATGAAGTGTAGCAAAGATAAAATTTGTATTGTCTTTTCATACAAGGCCTACTATGACTCAAATAACGTACTTTAATTTCGGTTCACATAATCCTAATCAAGATATGTGGAATTTTAAGATTGAATGAGAGAGCAAGCAAGTTGTTATAGCTATAATAAAGAATGAGTCATCTAGGACCTAGGAGTATGCTTAAAAGTGACCATGTGTAATGCTCTATATTGAGAGTGTTCAAAGAATGCACCTTTGCATGTCTTTTATGAAAGAAATCCAATTAAGGTTATTTACCTCAATAGATCTTGTGTTTGTTTCTTTGTAGAAATAAAGATGATTAACTAAAGTTTAGTTACATCTATGTTATACTTTTGAGCAAGAGATTGACAAGATGAAGATGTTTAAATCTAATGCTATAGGGCGGATCTACATAAATCAAAGATGAATCTAAGACGAAGGATCCATCAATCCGTGGAGGTGCCAAATTTGGGCAAGGATCATTTTCTTATTATTTGGGAGATGGTGTTGACATTAGGTTATTAGGAGAAGATTATATAAGTTATAAGAGTTCTCAATTTGAGTTTTTGAAAATGACATCCAAGTCTTGCTCATCAAGTTGGAGTACTTATGAGTTTCCTAATGGAAATATATAAGTCGTCAATCCTACTCAAAGTGTGTTAAGTTTAGCATGTATAATTTGACCATAGCTAATAACACGACATTTGAACACTTTAGACTCAATGAGAGATCTTCATTGCAAGTGTGAGTTACAATTTGACGACTAATCTTGTTGTCTTACAATTGACTTCGTGATTTCATATAATAACTGAGGATGGTTAAACATGTAGACTCAGAAAAATATCTATGGTTATTTGATTGATATTTCCATTATCTAGATAAATCCTAATCTCGATTTCATGTTCATATTCCAAATTTGTAAATAGATTGAATAGTGAGATTGATTATCGTTTGAATAATAATCATCTTCATATTCGAAATCTTCTTACGATCACCTATTGAAAGAAAGCACAAAAATGGTTTATGAAATATGTTTAATTCTTCCTAATCCTAACCTTAGATGGTTAAAGGGTTCTCATTTGGTGAAGAAGAAATATTATGCTTATTTGGTAAAGTAAGAGAAAGTTTTGATGAGAAGATAGTTTGAGTTTTGAATTGTTTGAGCAAAGTTACTTGTTTTGTGCATTTGCTCATGTTTGTCTTTTCGGAAATGACGACTTTACCAATTGCAATGCAAGGTAAATTACTTGAATATTTTGGACAAAACATTCAAGTCGTCAATCCTACTTCATTGTGTATTTTATGCATATATTTGCCAAATATTTGGAACACAACTATTTGACAAGTAGACTCAATATGACATCATCTACATAAGTGTGAGTTATAATCCGATGCATATTCTTATTGTCTTGGAAAGGGATGTCATTATTTTCATATCAATCGAGTGTGATTGAGTATGTAGGTTTAAGATAATATCTCTTGTTATATTTTGATATAAGCTTAAAGCTAGACAAATAAGAATCCAATTTCTTGTCCATACTCGAAAACTTGTCAATTACATTCAATAATAACATCAATTATAGTTTGAATAATGAGATGATATATATTCGAAATCTTTCTTGACCCTCACGAACACTCTTTTAAAAGAAGACAAATAAAGATTTTCATAGTGTGTTCCACTAATCCTAGGACTAGTTGTAAGTGTGAGGTTGATGAATAATGACAAGTTAATTTTTTACTTCAAGATTGTCATATATTTTGCGTGTGCGAAAAACTATTTTTTGTTATGCATAGTATGCATAGTTTTTGACATTTTATTAGTATATGAATGATTTTTCTAACCAATTTAATACAACACACATCTTTTGTAAAACACTATATGTTTATAAAAAGAATATAATTATGTGTGTATGTTAGAACAATGCAAACACAAGCAAAGTTTAAAAATACATTTTCTTTTACTTAATTACCAATGTATTAGTACAATCTTTTATTTTTTTTAACCAACCCAAGGTCAAACACCGCAAGATGATGAAAAGATTTAGACATTTTGTTGGAAGAGAGATAATGTGTTAGAAATATTTTAATGATGGGTTTTAACATATGATCTTAAGACATTGTTTTTTCACACACTTGACAAACAATTAAACTCTTATTCCTAAGTAGGTTACTATACTAAAAATGATCTAGAAGATGTTTATGTAACACTTGTAAATATAGTGATCTATGCCTATATGCAATGCACAAACAATTTTGCAACTTAACGCAAGAAATCTAGCGTAATTCCTATTAGGTATAATCTGAAAACTAGTAACTTACAAATAGCATACATGGCACATGTGTTTAGATATATAATTAGCTCAATTATAAATAGTAATGATTACTTATTAATATCGATTAACCAAGTTGAAACAAAAGTAAACACACATAATCATTTAGCATACACATAAGGATGTTCATCGTTGTTTTGTGTATTAGATATAACGATGTATACTTAGCTTGATTTGATTTAAAAAAAATAGTTCCTCCCCATTTCAAAAGTTAATTAAGATCAATATTTTAAAAGGACAAATACACTATTTTTCAAAGATATATCAATTCGAAATGCCCGACTCAAAGGAAAATGTAAAATACAAGTTTTACATTAAAACGAAACTCAATGTTTTAACCACTATGTAGTATTTTGCATTTCTGACTTGTTTAAGTTTAGAATGAAGACTTGGAAGTGTTTTTAAATGTAAGTAGACTCAATTATTTTCGAAATGGCGGGTGGCACGACTTCTACGGACTTACGGTTAATTTTATATGATTTTTCAAAGTTTGCCAAATTTTGCTGAAACAGACAGGCGGTCCCCATAAAGGTGACGGCCCCCAGATATATTTAGGGGATGCCATAACATTTATGGGGCTGCCACCAGTGACCCCAAAACACGTTTTTTGTTCAAAATCATTTGGTGACTTATGTTGGGAATTATGCATTCCTGAGTTAGTACCGTTAGTTATATTAGTTAGTACCGCTAGTTGTAATTTGTACTGACAGTACAAAATGTTAGTACTGATCAGATAGTTAGTACCGTTAGTATAAAATAGTTAGTATTGTTTATAAGATATGCATGAGATATCTTAGGAAAAGATATGCATGATCTTTATACGCGTTTTGTAAAGCCCATTAGGGTTTCCTTGGTGTATAAAAGGAACACTAGGCATAGTTAGTAGATATAGTTCTACACAGATCAATAGAGATCGATTAGCAATCATAGTTTTGTAATCTGTAACCTAGGCAAATTCAGGTTATAATATAAAGTTCTTTTGTGATTCTTAATAATGTTCTTCTTAGCATTATTGTTTAGTTTTCGCATAATCAATAGTTTTCAAATCAACGTTTCATTATTGTTGCTTTAGAATTATCTAAAGGAACAAACCCTTTACAAGCTAAAGGTTAAGATCTATTCAGTAAACGATCCAACAAGTGGTATCAGAGCTTGTGTGAGAACTTGGAATACTGAAGAACTCAATTGTAAGATGGCTGAAAACCTACTCCTCCACCCAATATTTCAGCAATGAAAATCCATTATCATCAAGAAGGGAGTTATGATATTTGGAGGATGAAAATGTGATATTTTATTGTCACACAGACGATAACTATGGATGTTATTGTCAATAGAGGTCTAGAAGAGCAGCATGTCCAACTAGAGAAACATCTGCTTCCTCCTAGCTCCTACGGAACTTACTAAAATAACTGGCTGCTAAAAGGAATCAGGGAAGAGTTAGTGCATTCTTGCTTTTAGCAATACCTGATGATTACCTCCTCAAGTTTCATATAATTGTTGCAGATGCTACAATCTACTCTAGGATAGCAATCAAATCAAGGTTTGGAGGTAATGAGAATCCAGAAGATGCAAAAAAAATATTCCTAAAACTTCAGTTTTGAAAACTTTTCTACTGCATCAAATGAAAAGTCTGGACTAACGGCTTATAATAGGTTCCAAAAACTCATAAGTCAATTGGAGGTTCATGGTGCTCCAATATCAAAGGCAGATATCAACCAGAAGTTCCTAAGAAGTCTTCCTCCTTCATGGAATCAAATTACTCTAATCATGAGAAATAAGCCAAACATTGATGAGATTGATATTGATGACTTCTACAACAACCTTAGTGTCTACGAAGATGAGATGAAAAGGTCTTCAAGTTCCACTTCTACTTCTCAGAACTTGGCATTTCTTTCCTCTGAGAACACTAGCAGTACTAATGAAGTTAGTACTGCCAGTGGAGATTTTGGGGTTAGTACTGCTGGAGGAATTAGTCAAGTTTCATCTACCCCATGTGCTCATGATGTAGTGTGCTCTTTCTTTGCACAACCAACAACCAGTCCTCAACTTGAAAATAAGGATTTTCAGCAGATTGATGAAGATGACTTAGAAGAATTGGATCTTAGATGGCAGGTGGCTATGTTGACTGTCAGAGTTAAGAAATTCATTCAGAAGATAAGAAGGAACTTGGATTTCAAAGAAAAATGACATGTTTCTCGTGATAAGTCAAAATTTGAGTGCTACAACTATCACAGAAAAGGGCTCTTTGCTAGGGATTGCAGATCTGGAAGGAATCAAGGGAGAAGATCTTATGGTGACAATGGTAGGAGCAATGCACCAACAAATGAATCTTCATCACATGCACTAGTGGTAATAGATGGTCTGGACGGCTATGACTGGAGTTTTGATTTTGAACATTAGAACCAGTCACTGTATGCTTTTGAATGGGAATCTATTTTCAAGCTCTTTCAAGTTCTTCTGACAATGAGGTACAAAAATGTTCTAAACAATGTCTTGATTCTTTTAAAAATCTTCAAAAGAATTATGATAGTGAAAGAGAAAAACATAGCAGAGCAAGACTAGAAATTCAGGGTTATGAGTTAGCCTTAGATTCACTAGAATCTATGATTCTTGTACATGAAAAGAATGAATTGGCTTGGGGTGAAAAATATGAGTTTCAAAATTATGAGCTTAAATGCAAAGAAATAAAAATTAACAACCTTAACCTGGAATTAGAGAAAGTTGTTAAGGAAAGAGATGAGTTAAAATTAAAGATAGAAAAATAGGAAGAATCATCCAAGAATCTTGATGAATTACTCAACAGTCAAATGAGTGCTAGAGATAAAACTGGTTTAGGATATGGCACACAATTGAATGAAATGAGTAAAAATTATAAAACTGATAGTGAGATTAGTTTGAGTGTTTTTGATGTCAGATCTAGTGATGAAGAGTCCACACCAGCTAATGATAGGTTTTCCAAAGCAGATGGGTATCATGTTGTTCCCCCACCTATAACAGGGAACTTCCTAACCTCAAGAGCTGACATATCATTTGCAGGTTTAGATGAATATGCCATTAGGAAGAAAATAACTAAGTCAAAAATAACTGATCTTACTACTAAAACAAATGAGACTGTAGGTAAAACAAATGAAACAAATACTCAAAAACCTAAGACAGTCTATGAATCAGTTAACAGAGATAAAGTTATCATTGAGGATTAGAACTCAGATGATGAGGATGATGTGTCTGAAGTGCAATCAGTTAGTCATGTTAAGACTAATGAGACTCAAATAGTTAAAACCAAAGTTGATAAAATTGGTCAAACTTCTCAGAAACAAGGAATTGGTTTTATGAAAATAAAAGCCTGCTTTGTCTTTAAAAGTACTGACCATTTGATCAAAGATTGTACTTTTCATGACAGACAGAGTCAAGAACCTAAGCAGAAAATTGTGGTCAATACTGGTCCAAGGGTGGACAAACCAGTATGGGATAATACTAAAAGGGTTAATCATTAAAAAATTTCAAAATACCCTTATTTAAGAAAGTCTTTTGTCCCATCAGGAGTACTAACAAGAACAGGTTTGATTACTCATGTAAAGTAAAATGAGAAAAGGGCAGTTCACATAGTTAGTACTGCTAGGCCAGTCAGTACTGCTAGGCCAGTTAGTACTGCTAGGCTTGTTAGTACTGTTAGACCATTTGCCCCAAAAATAGCAAAAATTGGTAGTGATATTAGAATAATTTACCCAAGAATGGACAATGTAAGACCAAGAGGCTCATATTCACCTATTAAGGGGTCTTACTACATAAAACCAGCTTTTAGACCCAAAGATTTAAAACAAGATGTTAAAACTTTTAGGGTTAAAAATATGACTACTGCTGGGACAAGAGTAATAGTTCATACTGGTAAGGGTAAGTTGGATACTGACCTTAAAAATTCAAGGTGGGTTTGGAGGCCTAAGGGAAATTACTTGGATCATGTGTCCAAAGACAGTGGTTCATTCATGCTCAAGAAGGTTGAGTATGTTAACCCAAAAGGGATCTCCAAGTCTGTAATGGCTTGGGTCCCTAAGAGATACTAATTCTCTTACTTTTTGTACAGGGCAATCCATATATCTTTTTACAGGATCATGCAGTAGTGGATAGTGGTTTCTCTAGCCATATGACTGGCAACAAAGCTTATCTTTCAGACTATGAAGATTACAATGGAGGCTTTGTGGCGTTTGGAAGTGATCCCAAAGGAGGTAAAATAACGGGTAAAGGTAAAATCAGAACTGCTAATTTAGACTTTGATGATGTTTATTTTGTAGATGAACTTAAGTTTAACCTTTTCTTTGTCTCACAAATGTGTGACAAGAAAAATAGTGTCCTTTTTACTGAGACTGAATGCCTTATCCTGTCTCCTAGCTTTAAGCTTCTTGATGAAAGTCAAGTTGTACTTAGAGCTCCTAGAAAGGATGATGTGTACAACTTGGACTTAAAGAACATTGTTCTCTCTGGAGGTATAACTTGTTTATATGCAAATGAAACAGCAGATGAGTCTAAATTATGGCACAGGAGATTAAGTCATGTGAATTTCAAAAATATAAACAAACTTGTTAAAGGTCACCTAGTTAGAGGTTTACCTTCAAAAGTTTTACACTTGTGTTGCCTGCAAGAAGGGTAAGCAACATAAGGCCTCCTGTAAGGCCAAGTTAGAAAGAATCATCAGAAAGCCCCTAGAATTACTTCATATGGACTTATTTGGACTTGTCTCTGTAGAAAGTATTAACAAGAAAAGGTACTGTTTGGTTGTGACTGATGATTTTAGCAGATTTAGTTGGGTATTTTTCTTAGCTACCAAGGATGAAACATTTGAAATCCTTTGTAAATTTATCATAGGCTTAGAAAACCAATTGAATCATAATGTTAAAATCATTAGATGTGATAATGGGACAGAGTTTAAGAACCATGCTATGAATGAATTATGTGCTAAGAAAGGAATAAAAAGGGAGTTTAGTGTGGCTAAAACCCCACAGCAGAATAGTGTTGCAGAAAGGAAAAACAAGACCCTAATTGAGGCAGCTAGAACTATGTTAGCAGACTCACTTTTACCTATCCCATTTTGGGCAGAGGCAGTAAATACTGCCTGCTATGTACTGAATAGGGTATTAGTGACCAAACCTCAAAATAAGACACCTTATGAACTATTAATAGGTATCTCACCTAGTATTAATTTTATGAGACCTTTTGGGTGCCCCTTGACCATTTTAGCACCTTAGATTCCTTGGGCAAATTTGATGGGAAATCTGATGAAGGTTATTTGCTTGGATACTCTACCACTAGTAAAGCTTTTAGAGTATACAACAAAAAGACTAAAAGAGTAGAAGAGAATTTGCACATTAATTTCCTAGAAGATCAACCAAATGTGGCAGGAACTGGTCCTAATTGGATGTTTGATCTTGATTTTCTAACCAATTCAATGAACTATATTCCTGTTAGTGTAGAAAATCAGGTGAATATGGATGCAGGTACACAAGATTCTTATGTTGCAGGTTCATCAGGAAAAGATAAAGAACCTACTCAGGAATACATACTGCTTCCACTACACCCTCATAGGACAAGGATTCCAGTAGAAGATGTTGTTCCAGCTGCACATGAAAACCCTTCTAAAAGCTCTCCTAAAGTCAATGATGTATAGGATTCAGAAGATGTTGCTGACAAGGAAGGACAACATCAGATGACAGAAGATGAACAAGTCTTGCATGATGATCTTGAGAAGATGATTGCTCAAGAAGTGATTGCTAAAGCTCTGGATGATGCAACAAGACAAGCTTTTGAAGAAGAAAAGAGGAATATTGCATCTCAAAAGAGGGCAGCTCAGGCTACCAGTACTAACAAACTTAGTACTGTTAGGTCATCTGTTAGTACCGCTACCACGCCATATGTTTGTACTGCTAGTACTCCCTCAGGTGCAAATGCTGGTGAATCATCATTTGTCTATCTTGGAGGAAAAATACCTATTGATGCATCTACTCTTCCTAATGCTAATATACCCATTGATCCAAATATGTCTGATTTAGAAGATGCTTCTGATGCATTTTCAAATAATGGCATATTCAATGGAGCCTATGATGATGAGAATGTGGGTGCAGTGGCTGACTTCAACAATATGGATGACACCATTAATGTCAGTCCTATTCCCACACTCAGAATTCATAAAAATCATCCAAAAGATCAAATTCTAGGAGATCCTAAGTCAGCAGTTCAAACAAGAGGAAAGATTCAAAAGGCTTCTTCAGCACAACAAGCATTGGTGAGCTACATCTCCAAACAGAATAGAACTAATCACAAAGATCATCAGAATTGTTTGTTAGCATGCTTTCTCTCCAAGTAGAACCCAAGATCATATCACAAGCCTTACAAGATGAAAGATGGGTTGAAGCAATGCAAGAGGAATTGCTGCTGTTCAAATTATAGAAGGTTTGAATACTTGTTAATTTTCCATCTAGGAAAAAGGCAATTGGCACAAAGTGGGTCTTTAAGAATAAAAGGGATAAGAGAAGTATTGTTGTGAAAAAGTGTGATTTCAACGGATCTTATTATTGATCATATGATTAATGAATGAAGGGTGATGATTGGCTAAGGCTATGAGCAACAAGTTTGTTGGACTTGAAGAAGCTCAAAACCAACACCCATACTTACCACCAAAACTTCCTCTTCAGCCTATAAAAGGCCTCACCCTCACACACACAATCATCTAGTTTTTTTAGTAGCTTTTAATTTAGCTTAATTTCGTATTTTTTTTAATGTAATTTTCCTTAAATGTTTTGTAATCTTCTTTTTAAGTAATGTAGTCAGTTTCTTTTATTAATGAAATTTCGTTTAATAGATCTTTAAAATTCACTTTTACGTTTCATTTAAACTCTCATTTTATTAAGTATTGTTTTAATAAGCTCCTATACGCTCAACGCTCTCATAAGTCTTTAAGCTTATGATTTGAGCTTTAACTCCAACCCTAATCATACTTGTGAAACAAATATTACCAGTTAAATTACCTTCACTTGTGGATAAAAAGCTTTTGGAAGGGGAATCTAGTAATGGATGAGGACATGGACTTATGCCCTAGCTTATTAATAGCTACGGGAGCTAGTAGCTGCATTAAATGGTCTTTATTCAGTAGAGGCCTTGTAAGTTCTTTAATTCTTGCTTTAATTATTTAGTTTTATTGCTTTCTAAACTTTAGATCTTCTTATTTTGCTTATTTAATTTGCTTATTAGTGGCTTATTTGTGTTTTTTCTAGCTTAACTATCATAATAGTTTATCTGTTTTTGCTTCTCTGAGTCTAGATCATAGTTTTATATATCACTTGTCATTAAACTAGAAAAAACCAAAAATATTATAGCATAGTATAGATCTTTGATATCTAGTTAACTAGTTGTTAAATTATGTTAGTTAAGTCAGTTAAAAGCTATTAATCATCTGGTATCATAGGTTAGTAAGTTATAATTCATTCCCAAAGTTTTTATTAAATCTGTCAATGAGTTAAATGTCAAAGACTTAAGGGGTGTTTGGTTTAAGCCTGTTTGACCTTTAAAAGTCAAAGGTATTTGTGCAATTTGTTTAAGTAAGCTTTAATATCATATTTGATAAGGATTTGAACAAGTTTTGAGGTTTAGTTTAGGCTTGATATCATTTTAGAGCTTATTAAGCAAGTCTGTGCACCAGGGGAGCCTATTTGCTTTCTTTTGCTTGTTAAATTTTAATCCAAGCCTCTCAAGGCTTGGATTTTGCTTGCTTTGTGTTCTAACACTCTTATTGAGTGTGTTTAGTGCAGGGTTAACCATCTTGGTTACCTGCAAGTTCCATTTGAGCAAATTGCATACCACATCAGCAGTAGTAACCACAGTTACTACTGCTGAACTTTTGGTTCATTTTTAGGTAAGTATTTCTAGGTTTTAGGATCTAAAACTCACATAGCTTATAGTTTAGTTATAGTTTAGACTAGATTAAGTCTTAGTTTTCATTTCTAAACTAATTTGCTTAAGTACATTTAGCCTTAAAGTTCACACAAAAATTCCAAAAGCCAAAAACAGTAAGTATAGTTTAGACTTTCAATCTAGATTTTCATCATCATTCAGTGTTTCTAGGGCTTTTAGCTTTTCATTTCTAGAAAGTAGACATCTTAAGCTATCTAGAACACCTTTCCTTTTTAAGTTTGAGCTTATTTTGAGCTTTTTACAAGCTTTTTAGTAAATCCAAAGGCAAACACCTAGTTTCTGTAATCAGCTTATTGATAAGCTCTTATTGAGCTTATTAGTGGTTTTCAGACCATATTGCTTTTGTTAAAGTTACTCCCCCCAGCTTATTCTACAACTTTGCTCTTTTAAGTTTTTAATAATAAGCACTTTTTAAAAGTTCACCTTAATTTGGGCTTAAATGGGCTAAGTTTGTAATCGGGTTGAGCTTTCAGGGTAGGTTTTGTAACTTTTCAATTTCAATTGTTTTCCTGTTTGTCCTTACGTTAGTTAGTTAGTTTCCCCGTTAGTCCTTTAGGTCTTTGCACCATTAGTCCCTAGTTAATTAATTAATTAGTTTTAATTAGTTTTATTAGTAATTAGGGTTTAGTTTTTAATTAGTTTAATTAAGTTTTTAAATAGTAATTAGGGTTTAGTTTTTAATTAGTTTAATTAAGGTTTAAATAAAAAGTAAAAATTAGGACTTTTATTTTTATTAAATTTCTGCATATTTTCTGTATTTAGTTTAATTTTTATAAAAATTTTAGGATTATATTTTTTTAATATTTTTATTACTTTTGAACTAGAACCAGTCAACTATGCTTTAATGGCAATCTCATCTTCAAGCTCATCAAGTTCTTCTGACAATGAGGTACAAAAATGTTCTAAACAATGTCTTGATTCTTTTAAAAATCTTCAAAAGAATTATGATAGTGAAAGAGAAAAAGATAGCAGAGCAAGACTAGAAATTCAGGGTTATGAGTTAGCCTTAGATTCACTAGAATCTATGATTCTTGTACATGAAAAGAATGAATTGGCTTGGGGTGAAAAATATGAGTTTCAAAACTATGAGCTTAAATGCAGAGAAATAAAAATTAACAACCTTAACCTGGAATTAGAGAAAGTTGTTAAGGAAAGAGATGAGTTAAAATTAAAGATAGAAAAATGGGAAGAATCATCCAAGAATCTAGATGAATTACTCAACAGTCAAATGAGTGCTAGAGATAAAACTGGTTTAGGATATGGCACACAATTGAATGAAATGAGTAACAATTCTGAAACTGATAGTGAGATTAGTTTGAGTGTTTTTGATGTCAGATCTAGTGATGAAGAGTCCACACCAGCTAATGATATGCTTTCCAAAGCAGATGGGTATCATGTTGTTCCCCCTCCTATAACAGGGAACTTCTTAACCCCAAGAGCTGACATATCATTTGCAGGTTTAGATGAATATGCCATTAGGAAGAAAATCATTGAGTCAAAAACAACTGATCTTAATACTAAAACAAGTGAGACTGTAGGTAAAACAAATGAAGTAAATACTCAAAAACCTAAGACAGTCTATGAATCAGTTAACAGAGATAAGGTTATCATTGAGGATTGGAACTCAGATGATGAGGATGATGTGTCTGAAGTGCAAACAGTTAGTCCTGTTAAGACTAATGAATCTCAGACAGTTAAACCTAGAGTTGATAAAATTGGTCAAACTTTTCAGAAACAAGGAATAGGATTTAAGAAAATAAAAGCTTGCTTCGTCTATAAAAGTACCGACCATTTGAGTAAAGATTGTAACTTTTATGACAAAAAGAGTCAAGAGCCTAAGTTGAAAAATGTGGTCAATAATGGTCCAAGGATGAAAAAACCAGTATGGGATAATGCTAAAAGGGTTAATCATCAAAAAATTTCAAATAAATTGAAATACCCTCATTTAAGAAAGACCTTTGTCCCATCAGGAGTACTAACAAAAAAAGGTTTGACTATTCGTGTTAAGCAAAATGAGAAAAGAGCAGTTCACACAGTTAGTACTGCTAGGCCAGTTTGTACTGCTAGGCCTGTTAGTACCGTTAGACCATTTACCCCAAAAATAGCACAATCTAGTGGTGCTATTAGACCAATTTACACAAGAATGGATAATGTAAGACCAAGAGGCTCATATTCACCTATCATGAGGTCTTACTATACAAAACTAGCTTTTAGACCTAAAGACTTAAAACAAGATGTTAAAACTTTTGGGGTTCAAAATATAACTACTGCTGGGACAAGAGCAGTAGTTAATACTAGTAAGGTATGGTTGGATATCTGACCTTAAAAGTCAAGGGTGGGTTTGTGAGGCCTAAGGGAAATTACTTGGGCTTCATTGTGTCCAAAGACGAATCTTTCATGACTCAAGAAGGTTGAGTATGTTAACCCAAAATGATTTCCAAGGTCTCTGTTTAATGGGACCTTGAGGTCCATAAGAGATAATAATTCATCTTACTATATGTGAACGGCCCGATACAGGAGATCTTATTTCATGATCAGGCAGTGATGGATAGTGGCTTGCTCCCTTAGCCATATGACTCCCCCCCCCCCCCCCCCCCCCCTCCAAACCAAAGCTTATCTTTCAGACTAGGAAGATAACATTGGTGGCTTTGTGGCTTTTAAGTGATCCCAAAGGAGTTGGTTAATATAACGGGTAAGGTATAAAATCAGAACTAATAATTTAGACTTGATGATGTTTATTTGTGTAGATTAACTTAAGTTTAACCTTTTTCTCTGTCTCACATAATGTGTGACAGAAAAATAGTGTTCCTTTTTACTGAGATGAATGCTTTCCTGTCTCTTAGCTTTAAGCTTCTTGATGAAAAGTCAAGTTTGTACTTACTAGAGCTCCTGGACAGAATGTGTGTTACAGTTTGATTTTAAAGCAACATTGTCTCCTTTGCAGGTTATAACTTGTTTATATGCAAATGCAAAAACAGATATGAGTTCTAAATTATGGCACAGGAGATTAGGTCATGTGAATTTCAAAAATATAAACAAACTTGTTAAGGGACACCTAGTTAGAGGCCTACCTTCCAAAGTTTTTGTGAATGACCACACTTGTGTTCCCTTGCTAAAAGGTAGTAACATAAGGCCTCATGTAAGGTCCAAGTTAGAAAGAAAATCATCAGCAGAAAAGCCATATAATTAACTTCATATGGACTATTTTGGACCTGTCTCTGTAGAAAGTATTAACAAGAAAAGGTATGTTTGGTTGTGACTGATGATTTCAGCATATTTAGTTGGTATTTTTCTTATGCTTACCAAGTATGAAACATCTGAAATCCTTTGTAAATTTATCATAGGTTAGAAATCCAAATTGAATCATAATTTTAAATCATTAGATGAGATATGTGACAGAATTTTTAGAACCATGCTATGGAATGAATTATGTGCTAAGAAAGGATAAAACAGGGGTTTTGTTGGCTAGATATACCACAGCAGAATGGTGTTGCATGAAAGAAAACAAGGACCCTAATTGGAGGCAGCTAGAACTATGTTAGCAGACTCACTTTTACCTATCCTTTTTGGGCAGAGGCAGTAAATACTGCCTGCTATGTACTGAATAGGGTATTAGTGACCAAACCTCAAAATAAGACACATTATGAACTATTAATAGGGTAATTCTCCTAGTTTTGTTTATTGAGACCTTTTGGGTGCCCTTGTACCATTATAAATCCTTAGATTCCTTGGGAAAATTTGATGGGAAATCTGATGAAGGTTATTTGCTTGGATACTCTACCAGTAGTAAAGCCTTTAGAGTATACAACAAAAGGACCAAAAGGGTAGAAGATAATCTGCACATTGATTTCTTTGATAGTAAACCAAGTGTGGCAGGAAATGGTTTTTCCCTAATTTCCTTCTTTTCTTCATTTTTTTTATGTCCTTAATTGGATGTTTGATCTTGATTTTCTAACCAATACAATGAAATATATTCCTGTTAGTGTAGAAAATTAGGTTAATGTGGATGCAGGTACACAAGATTCTTATGTTGCAGGTTCATCAGGAAAAGATAAAGGACCTACTCAGGAATACATACTGCTTCTACTACACCCTTATAGGACAAGGATTCTAGTAGAAGATGTTGCTCCAGCTGCACATGAAAAACCTTCTGAAAGTTCTCCTAAAGATAATGATGTACAAGATTCAGAAGATGTTGCTGACAAGGAATGACAACATCAGATGACAGAAGATGAACAAGTCTTGCAAGATGAACTTGAGAAGATGATTGCTCAAGAAGTGGTTGCTAAAGCTCTGGATGATGCAACAAGACAAGCTTTTGAAGAAGAAAAGAGGAATATTGCATCTCAAAAGAGGGCAGCTCAGGCTACCAGTATTAACAAACTTTTTTTTAGGGTTAATAAAACTTGGGGGGGTAGGTCAATCTGTTACTATCTGCTACCAGCCATTTTTTTATTTTTTTTTGTTAGTGCCGCTAGTACTCCCACATGTGCAAATGCTGGTGAATCATCATTTGTCTATCTTGAAAGAAAAATACCTATTGATGCATCTACTCTTCCTAATGCTGATTTACCCATTGATCCAAATATACCTGATTTGAAAGATGATTCTGATGCATTTTCAAATGATGGCATATTCAATGGAGCCTATGATGATGAGAATATGTGGTGTGAATCGGTGATTTTAACAATATGGATGACACCATTAATGTCAGTCCTATTCCCACACTCAGAATTCATAAGGATCATCCAAAAGATCAAATTCTAGGAGATCCTAAGTCAGCAGTTCAAACAAGAGGAAAGATTCAAAAGGCTTCTTCAGCACAACAAGCATTGGTGAGCTACATCTCCAAACAGAATAGAACTAATCACAAAACAAAGATCATCAGAACTGTTTGTTAGCATGCTTCCTCTCCCAAGAAGAACCAAAGAATATATCACAAGCCTTACAAGATGAAAGTTGGGTTGAAGCATTGCAAGAGGAATTGCTGATGTTCAAATTACAAAAGGTTTAGATACTTGTTGATTTGCCATCTGGGAAAAAGGCAATTGGCACAAAGTGTGTTCTTTCTAGAATAAAAGGGACGAGAGACGTTTTGTATGAAAAAACAAAGCTAGGTATGTTGCATAAGGGTTTTTCTAGGACACGGAGGAAGGTATAGATTATGATAAGGTTTTTGCACCTGTTGCTAGGATAGAGGCAATCAGGTTATTTTTAGCCTTTGCATCATACATGGGATTTACTGTCTACCAAATGGATGTTAAAAGTGCATTTCTCTATGGCACTATTGAAAAGGAGGTGTATGTCCATCAACCTCCAGGCTTTGTTGATCCTGCTCATCCAAACAAAAGTTTATAAGGTGGGATCAAAAGCTCTTTATGGTCTTCCATCAGCCACTAGAGCTTGGTATGAGAACTATCTTCTCCCCCCCGTTTCTGATGGAAAATAGTTTTAGGGAGAGGTACCATAGACAAAACCTTGTTTTTATCAAGAGAATAGAGTGACTTATGTTAGTCCAAGGTGTATGTGGATGACATTACTTTTTGGCTCTACAAAGAAGTATATGTGTACAGAGGGTTTGAAAGACTGTATGCACAAAAGATTCAAATGAGCACCATGTGGTGAACTCTACTTCTTTTTGGGACTTCAAGTGAAGCAACAATCTGATGGAATCTTTATTAGTCAAGATAAGTATGTAGCTGACATCTTAAAGAAGTTTGATTTTGTGGTCTTTCCATCTAGAACACACTACTACTCCTATTGAGTTCAAATAGACCATGGTCAAGGATGCTGATGGTGAAGATGTACATGTCTACAGATATATGATTGGTTCCCTGATGTATTTGACTGCATCAAGGCCAGACATCATGTTTGTTGTTTGTGCCTGTGCTAGGTTTCAAGTCACACCAAAAGCTTCACACTTAAATGCAGTAAAAAGGATTTTTAGGTACCTAAAAACATCAAACACCAATTAGAGTTTATGGTATCTAGGATTCACCTTTTGAACTAGAAGCTTTCTCAGACAGTGACTATGGAGGAGCCAGCCTTGACAGAAAATCAACAACAGGTGGCTGTCAATTTCTTGGTAGAAGATTGATATCTTGGCAATGCAAGAAGCAGACTATTATGGCAAATTCTACTACTGAGGCAGAATATGTTGCAGCTGCTAACTGTTGTGGGGCAATTTTAGCTATGGATACATAATAGATGATGGATTTTATGGTTTTAATTTCCATGAACACTCAGAATCCATATTGATAATAAGAGCACTATAAGTGTTATCAAGAATCCTGTTGCTCATTCTAGGACCAAGCATATCGAAATTCGATTTCATTTTATCAGAGATTGCTATGAGAAAAGACTGATAGAAGTTATCAAGATTCACACAGACTCTAATGTTGCAGACCTTCTCACCAAAGGATTTGATGTCACAAGATTTAACTTTTTGGTGGTTAGCATTGGGATGTTAAATTTGTAACCACAATTAAGGGGAGGCAAGATATTTGTTGTACAGTTTGTAGATGAATTCCAAGAATAGGAGATGGCTATGATGCTCATTTGGGGTTCACTATACTCTTTGGCATAAGGATTCAAGGTTAGATGTGGTACTAAGCTTAGTTCATATTGCTGCAGAAACTTTGTACTGCTAGTACCAGAATTAATACCGCTAGGCTTACTTAGTACTGCTCGAAGATATCTACAGATGATTATGGTGTTTGAATTGAGTGCAAAGCTATGTAATGCAGTATGGTTTGTTTTTGAGGGCTTTCATATTGGGTACAAGTTAGTTAGAGCTGCTAGTTAGTTTTGGTTAATCTTTTGGTAAACAAAAAGTTGAGGTCCGCCAGGCTTAAATCTTTTAAGGTACCCTGATATGTGAGAAATCACATATCCTTTTTATATCAAAAATGACCCTTAAATGATCAAATTGTGCAAATTATGCTTGTATATTGCTTGTTTTGTCATTTGTGATGTGTAGGTACGGATATTGCAAAAATCACAAGAAAACGGTCAAAACCAGACAAACACGGACACGGGAATGGAAAGAGTGTACAAGAGCCGGGAGTTTCTATCAAAGGTTAACAAAAGTCAACAAAGGTCAACCCTTGGTCAACTTACAAAAGATAAAACCCTCAAAATACCTAAATGAGCCTTAATGTTAAACCAAATTCACAATAAGTCCTTAAACTTTACCTGCTCCGTTAGGTCCCCTAAAAGCTTTAGGAATAACGGTCGTGTATCCATTAATTATAAACCCTTTACAATTCACCTAAATCCACTAACCATTTTAACCGGCCAACCCTTTCTTATATAAACGTTAGCCCAAGTTTAAATAAGAAGAAAAATGGGCATGGGAAGGAAAAAACAGTTTTCACTGTTCACAATCTTCCCTAAATTTACCCGCCCTTAATTAATCTTCAATGTAAGTGAAATTTACCCTTCTAGACCTCACTCTAACACCCTGAACTTTGGCAAGTCCGTTGGCGATCCTAAGTATTTGATTGGGGATGGGGTCGTGTAAGGCAAAGAACGACTTAGATCATTACTTGGAGGGCAAACAAGGATTGAAGAGTCAAGATTAAAAGTGGGGGAGCATATGGGAGGCCTAGAAGCTTCATCTTATGGTTATAAATAGAAGCATTTTCACACACAGGAGGGATCATCTAGGAGTAGGAGTAGAGTAGTAGTGTAGATTAGCTTATAGCTTATTTTTCAGCTTATTGTCATTTATTTTTATTTCCTTTTCAAGCAATGTAATCTTCTGTTTCATTTAATAAAATTCTGTTTGAGCTTTAACTTTCCTTTTTCATTCATGCTAAAGTAATTTCAATATAAGCTGTTAAGCTACTAATTAGCTACATTACTCTTTATTAAGTTCATCAACTCAAATAAGCTTATTTAAGCTTGTTTGAGTTTGGATTTTCAGTTACAAAAGTTATTGATTAAGGATTTTGGATTTTAAGCTCAATTTCGATGATAAGCTAAATTTGGAAGAAGAGCTTATGGGTTTTTAGAATGCTTATTCTTAAGCTGGGTAGGTCATAGAGCTTACTAGGATTATTTGATCCCTGTTTTAGCAAGGGATAAAGGTACACAATCTCTTTTACTTTAATTTTAGCTCAAAGACTTTTCTGCTTATTATTTGCTTATCATTGTTGAATTTAGCATTAGTCTGTTTGTTATTATTGATTAAAGCTTAAAATGTTCATTTGCTAGTTTAAATTTTAGTCTGCAAGTAGTTTTTATAAAACAGTCATACAAACCAAAAATTAGTGCATTGATTTATTAGTTTTTATGATTTCTGATTATTTAGCTGTTTAAATATGTTCATTAGGTTTATAATAAACTTTCTAATATCTGGTACCCGAGTTTTAAGCTGTATCTCTTGATTTTATAAGATGAATATGTGTTTGAGATATTTAAAGGGGTGTTTGGTTCAAGCAGTACTAACTCAAGTTAGTACCGCTTGAGACCATTTGGTCCTTTAGATTAATTTTAAATATCATATTAAGGTTTATTGGATTAATTTTTAAGGTCTTTGTTAGATTTAATCAAGTTTTCAAAAGTTTGTTGGAAGTAGTTAGCATCTGTGATCACTAATTCAATTTAGGATGCATTTTAAGCTCTAGTTTTTTCTAGCTGTTAACTTCAGTGAATTTGTTGTTATTTTGGTGTTTTATAAATGCTAGAAGCTAATCCTTAAGCCTGCATTTGTTAATTTTAAGATTTGGTCATTTAAGTGCAAACTGCATCAGTTCATAAAAACAGATAAATAGCCATTTTTAAGCTTAAAATTCAACAAGTAAAAGTAGTTTTTAGGTTTTGATTTTTATAGCACAAATATATTTTTGGTCATTCTAGATAGATCAAGACTTATTTTAGTTTAAAAAGTTTTTTTGAATACCCGTTTTAGATCTGCAATATTGCTTTTTGTCTTTTTACTCAATAACCAAAAGTATAGTAAAATGAATTTTTAGCTTTTTTCTTAAGCAATTGATTTTCAAAATAGATTTCAAAAACTGTTTTAAGTAGCTTTTAGGTCAAGGATTTTATTGATTTAAGCCAAAAGTCCATAAGGATCATTTAGCTTATTGAAAAATAAGCTCAAAGTTTCTTTAAGGGACAGTTTGGTTAACAGTTTTTGTAAAAGGGCTTATTTGAGAATTTATAGCTTATTGCTTGTAAATATAGCTTTATTCCTGTTCAATCTAGCTTATTAGGTTAATTTTCAGTAGAGCATGGCTTATTCAGTTTAATTTTTAGCTTATTTTGTCTTTTCTTAAAAATCCAAAAACATAGTTAATCTAATCAAGTAGCATTTTCAGTTAGCTTTTTAAGTGCTTATTTGAATTTCAAAATGCATTTTGTTTGCAGTTTTAAGTAGTTTTTTAATTAATCTTTAAGATAGTATAAGCTAGAAAGTCATAAGGTTCCATTTTCTTAGTTAAAAATAAGCTCAAAAAGTGCTAAATAGCCTGTTTGGCAAACAGTTTTAGTATAATTGCTTTTTAGGATTTTCAGCTTATGGCGTATACATTATGCTTATTTCTAGCTCAGTTGTGCTTATTAGGATAGCTTTAGGACAAAGGTAGCTTATTGTTCTTAAGTTTGAGCTTATTTTAGTTTCTTTGTTTCATTAGTTTAAGTAAAACCAAAAAATACTCTAAGTCATTGTTGTCATTGTTTTAAGCTATTTTTTAGCTTATTATCTAGTTTTCTAAAAAGTTGTTTTTACAAAAGTAGCTTATTTTAAGCTGCTTAACAACTTTGCTTTTTAAAGTTTTTGCAAAAAAAAAATAAAAAGGAAAGAGGGGAAATCCAGGGTGAGCAAGGCTCGAACCCTAGACCTCTACCCTCCTTACCTTTTATAACACAACACACGCACACACAAACCAACTGCCCTAGGGTCCTTTTCAGTTTATTCTTGCATAATTAATCTTTTATAGTCTTTTTAGCCTTTTAAGCTTATAAGCTCTTTTCTGCTTATAACAGCTTATTTAGATAAGCCGTTTTCTCACTTTATTTTTCTTAAAACCAGCATTCGTTAAGCTACTTTTCTGAATTTTTTCAGTTTTTTCCCAATTTGTTTACTATTTTTAATTAATTTTTCTTTTCAAAACTGTTTTTAATTCATAAAAAATAAAATAAAAGTCAAAAAAATAAAATTCTTTTTTCTAAAATTTTCTTTTATCATATTTTAAGCTTAGGTTTGAAATTTACTTTCGTAGGGTTAATATTTTGAAATTTCACTTTTTAAAGAACGGGATTTCGTTCCCGTTCTCGTTTTCTTTAATTTTTAACTTTAAGCACCCTCGTTTTAGAATTTCCTTAGTTTTTTTTAGTAGTTAGTAAATTAGGATTGGAAATAGTAGAAAAATAGTTTTAGGATTAATTTTCGATAATTTAGGTTTTAAATATCGCGTTTTAAATTCCCGTTTACATTTTAATGCTTACGTGTTCAATTTTAATTTTTTGTTTACTTGCTTCCGTGCATTTATCTACTTGTAATTTATATTTAGTATGATTTAGAAAAACCAATTCAAAAATCTTTAAAACCATTCAATACGCGCGATCACGGACTTAACCGATTTTCAATTCATGCTTCGTCGAGGGAAAACTACCCGGGAGGTTTTTGAGACAACTTTGGTTAAAAGTTTGTCTCTAGAACCCGACGGAAAATACTTACTATACTATTATTTGATATAATCCTTATATACTATAATCCTTATACTATATATTACGTATACGTATTCGGAGACGCATCAAATTTTTGGCGCCGCTGCCAGGGAAGTGTTTTACGATTATCGTGTTTCGTTCGAAGATTAGTGTTTTGAAGACCCTTCCTTGTGAAGTTATCGTTTTTTATTTGTGAATATTTTCTTAATAAAACCATAAAAATACAAAAATATTTTACACTTCTATTTTTTTATTTTAATATTAAAAATAACCATTTGTTAATCGTTGTTACGGCTCACCTTTAGATTACGTGCTATAAGGAAAGTTTAAGGCGGGTTTGATCCTAAGAACATCACCCAAAAGGAGAAGGGTTATTCTAAATAGCACCTCGCGATTACCAGCTCCTCTCTTTACAGACCCTAGAGATGGTGTCAGGATTAATCCTGACGGCGTCGCTAGGTCTGCTACAAGAAAATTTGATTTTATTTAATTTTTGAGAAATT
>BQNB010027094.1:0-57945 GCA_026074375.1 Tanacetum coccineum
TCCAATGTATCGTATTTTAAACGACTCTTTTAGAGGTCGTTCTCATATCTTATGCTATTGATCTATAATGTAACGCTCCCGGATACTCATATTCCGCTGCGACCCAATTTGGGGGTGTTACAGATTGGTATAAGAGCCAAGGTTATAGAGAACAGGTCAAATGTTTTTACTTGGACTATAACTGTTTTCAAACATTGCATCATAAAAGGGGATTTTTATGGGACATTCATTCATACATTACTTATCTTATTAGTTGGGTATACTAGACGCAGCATGGTTCTCATACGTGGTTATAATATATTAAGTATATTATTATTGGTCTTATATATGTACTAATGTTAACTCTATTTGAGTGTTACAGATACAGTCATGTCATCGGATTCAGCATCATCCGAGGTTACATATGCGTCTATATCATCGCATGGAGACCCGCTAGCTTGGGAGGTAGACTTCTTCAGACTCCAGGAGCCCGACTCACCGGAGGCTGCACCGGCATCACCGGACTACGTGCCTGGCCCTGAGGAGCCAGAGCAGGCACCGCTATCGCCAGATTACGTGCCGGGACCAGAGTACCCCGAGTACTTGGCCCCATCTGATGAGGAGGTTCTCGTGGAGGATCAGCCTTATGCTGTTGCTGATTCACCTATAGCCTTATCTCCAGGCTACGTTGCTGACTCGGATCTCGAGGAGGACTCTGAGGATGGTCCAGTAGACTATCCAGCTGATGGAGGTGACGGCAATGATGATGACTCCTCTGATGATGACGAGGAGGAGGAGGAGGCTTCAGAGGAGGAGGAAGATGAGCATCTGGCTCCGGCCGACTCTGTTGTTGCACCCGTTGTTGACCATGTCCCCTCTTCTGAGGAGACAGAGCCGTTTGAGACCGATGAGTCTGCGGCTACACCGCCATCACCACCGGCATGTCATACCACTGCTAGGATATCTATCCGACCCGAGGCACCTATGCCTTTTCCATCAGAGGAGGAGGTCGAGAGACTTCTTGCCTTACCATCACCACCACCATCTCCACTATCACCTTGGTCATCTCCATTACCTCAGATTCCCTCACCACCACTACCACCTCCACTATCATCACTACAATTACCACCACCTATACCCACATCATTACCATTACCATCATCACCACTACCACCACTACCAGCCTCACTGTTCATACCACCACTAGTCGACCGTAGGGAGGACACTCCCGAGGCCGAGTTACCACCTTGTAAGAGGTTATGTCTGACTGCTCTCACATCGAGGTATGAGGTGGGGGAGAGTTCGACTGCTGCTCCTAGACCTACTACAACCACTACTAGCTCAATGTTTTACCACCTACTAGTCGACTAGGGAGGAAACACCTACGCTGAGTACCACATTGTAAGAGGTTATGCTCTGACTGCTTTCACATTGAGGGATTAGGTGGGGGAGAATTTAATGCTGCTCATAGACATGCTGGAGGTTCTTGGGTTAGGACTATGGGTTTATCGGCCACTCTGGATGCCGAAAAACCAGACATCAGAGAGGATGGAGGTCGGCTATTGGATCTAAGAGATGTTTGTTGCGAGTCGACAAGAGGACTGGTGAGGAGGTAGCACCGACGACCCTCGAGGGGGTCAAATGCTAGTGGTGGCACGAGATCGTGCAGTTACAGGAGCAGGGGAACACACAAGATGTTAGGTTGTGATATAATATCTCACGATAGGGACTGACTCAGTTGTTTCAAAAGTCGATGGATTGGTCGAGATGGAAATTTTACTATGAGACTGCACGACTATTGGATCAGGAGGACCTGGTTTCCCATGAGGCTTGGGCATATTCCGTTGGGTTGAGCTCGGCAGTTCACTATGAACTGCAAGCATATATGACTCACACACAGATGCAGGACTTCCGTATCGCCTCATAGGGAGTCCATGATGGACGACATTGGATTTATTTGTTTCATCAATGCAGGGAAAGTTATCTCAGCAGCTTGGACAGATTCAGCACTTAAGCTAGAGGTCAGACTCATGCAGATGATCGCGAGGGTGCTGGTAGTTATGCCTAGGTTTACACTTCTCATGTTGTATTCATAGCTATCATTATGTTAGTCGGCTAAGTATTATGGGTTTTATGCCCAGCTAGCACGGCAGTAGGACTTGTATTTTTGATTTCTTGTATCAGATAAATCATGTATGTTTCTAGTTTATATTATGATGTGTTGTTATTATGTTCATGCGATCTCATTTCTTGTTTATGAGTAGCGTTGTGATCCTAGCCATGTATATAATCAACTGAGGGATGTGATCTTGTTATATTACTTATGTGTTGTATTTTTTATGTCGATATCAATTCTGTTATGGTGCGATCCTAGTCATGTTATTTAATCCCTGTGTGATGTGATCTTGTATATATAGTTGTACCCATATCATGTTGTGATGGTTTATGTAACTAGCGTGTTTTATATTGTTGTAATTTAGAACAATATGCCACCAAGGAGATCCTCTGCTACTGCAAGGGATGCTGCTGCTGCAAGGGCTGCTGCTGCGGCTGCTGCCCCTATGACAGCTGTTGTTGTTGAATAGCTAATCGAAGCAAGAGTGTCTGTGTCACTTGTTAATCATGAAACTCTTCAAAATAGCACTAATGGTCAGGGCGACGGAAGCCATAATTTTGACACTGGAATTAGAGGAACAGTACGCGCTCTGCGTGAGTATACGTACAAGGATTTTCTAGATTGCAAGCCCCTTTCTTTTAAGGGTACTTAAGGAGTGGTTGTGTTGTCATAATGGTTTGAGAAGATGGAATCAATGTTTAATATCAGCAACTGTGCCGTGGAGAAAAAGTTTTAAGTTTGCTACCTTGCCACTTTCTTGGGAAATGCTCTGACATGACATGAAGACTGTTACTCAAGATGTTGCGTATGCTATGGACTGGAAGGTGTAGGATCCCGTTTAACACTTCATAACATATATCGTACACGAATCAACCTAGAAAGGAGAAAGAGAGTGAGTTGTTCTAGAGAGAGAAAGAAGAGAGAGAGAGAGAGAGAGAAGAGAGAATATAGGAAAAAGGAATTATTTAGAATGAAACAACTTTTAACAACTAACTTTTCCAAGTGGAAAAGTTCCTTATATACCCCGACACTTAAAAGTGAAGCGCGGGATATTTAACTAGGACTCGGGCTCGGGTTTTGCTTAGGATTAAACCCGAAATATATACAATATTAGATTAACTATCGAGCTCGATTCCCGATATTATCCTATTACAACATTAACTAATTAAAAGACGATGCTCCATGTAGTGTGACCGAACTTCCTTGTTCGACTCAATTAAATTAAAGGCTAACAATCTCCCCCGAAGTGAGGTCTTGAACACGGGAACGAGCTTCCTTTATTGACTCAATAAAATTGAGGCTAACAATCTCCCCCGAAGTGAGTTCATTGATGACACTCCTTCATGAGATCAGTGAAATTGCTTTTGTCGTTTAAGCTCGAGTGTTCTTAGTCTTTGTCTTCGTTGTTTGTTGTAAGCTTGTTTCTTCATGTCTTGTGATCTTGGACTTTGAGCCTTTGTCCATTGTCATTTATCGTCTATGGCCATCTTGCGATCTTTTGTTTTTACCCAACATGCTCATTCTTTTTGCTTTATCTTGAAATGCTTTAAATTGAGTTAGCGGAAGTCTTTGTCTTTAAATCTTGAGCTTTCTAATAGTATGTCTTCGTAGATTGAGACATTTGAATGGGATTGATGGTTGCAGTTTCCTCCGTTTTGGTCCTACAGTTTAGTTAGTGATAAACAAGAAATTGATTGAAATAAATTTTCCCCAAAAATCGACGTGTCACTAGATAAAGAGTTTTTGTACACATCGAGAGTGTCATGTTTTTAATCAAATTTCTTTCAACCGTCTAATCATTTACTGGACCAATATCGTTATCCAGTTTGTCAACAGTTTGATTCATATAGAATCTCGCAAGTCAGCCATACCAAGAGCTTGTTTGTTGCATTTTTTAGGCTCAAGCAGGATTTCCATCTTTCATTGTGAAGACATTAGTATCACTCGGTTGTTTGGAAAATATCACAATTGATATTGCGTAGGGACTCTGATATAAACAGCTTGTGAACTTTGATGTGTTCAACAGTGTTTGAAATGGATTATGTCCTAACGAGATTATTTATTGATTCTTGGCTCTAGACTCGATTTAGTGCATTTTGTTTTTGTACTAGGAGGCTGTGCATATTGCCACTATTCATATCAACAATATCGGTGGGATGTCAATAGATAACGTGTGTATCACCGTGACAAATGAAGATAAGTTTCTGTTAAGAGAACCCGAATGCTGAGAAGGGTTGTGCATTTGCATCACTGGGTCCTGATGTCATTTTCTATACTGCAATTTATTGTGATTATGATTGACATATGTATTGCCGGTTTTGCCCTTAAGATGGGTGGTGGGGCTTCTTTCTTTAAGGACCTTTAATCCATACATCTTTTCATTCTTCAACGCCTTCAATGGCTTAACAAGACGGTTTCTACTAACACCTTGTTGTGATTGTTCCAGTGTAATCTAAATCTTAGTCAAGCATTATTCCTTTTACATTCATCTTCAATATACCCTAGGACTGCTATTTCTATTTTGGATTATCCTGGTAGATCTCCGGTTCTGGTTGGATCTTAGGATTGATTTCTAACCTAACCAACTTTGGACTTCAGAATGTATGAAATAAGATGTGTTGGGTATAAGATCAAACCATAAAACATTTTCTTACTGTTCAGCACATTGAGTCGATGAGATAATTTTTTAATTACATTTTCTCCCCTTATTTTAAATAATAAACACTTGGTTTTTGAAATACCTTGTGATTAAAATGATGTTTGAAAATTATGTTCTGAGAATAAATATAATAGCATGAATGGTTTGGAACATTTTGATATGTTTGAATACATAAGAATGGTCGTTGTTGATGTATCCAAGAACATTAAAACTTTGTTTTTCAAAAAACCCCCCCTCAAAAATAGGACCAATTGAAAAATTGTTGTCTTTTGAAAACATTGTGAGGGTTGGAGTGTTGAACACACAATTTTGAAAGATTATGATTTGTCATCGAGAAATTCTTGAAAAATTATGTTCAACTTTTTGAAAAACCAAATGTTAGAGGACTTCTCTTCTAACGCTAAGGGTAAGCGCACTGAAACGTACACTATCCTTTTTCTTGAGCTAAAAACATTGAATGTCTTGTAAGAACAGCTCAAGGACAGAGAAACGTTAATTTTTTTTTTTTTCTCGTTTTGTTGTGAGATAAGTTATAAACCTTCCTTTATTTGAAGTCCGGGTTATGTAGGATATTTGACATAAGCCATTAGAAAATTAGATTTTGACATATTTGAAAACTATTTGAAAACTCTCGCTCGAACTTCATTTACACACCGTGTCAATGTTAAGTCGACATTATAAAACGTTATATTGTTATACGATTTCAAGATGACTGTCGAGAAGAAATCTTTAGGATATTTTCTATTTTTCAGATTTTGTATTTGTATATATTTACCTGTTGTCCTCAGCATTGCTATGTGAAGGTGGAATAGTAATTCCAACTCTTGTCATGATGTAGCTGTCTTGTTTGCTTAAGGAACAACTTTTGGAACCAGCTTTGAACTTGACTGTTCATTGCTGTGGTCTTGAATTCCGAGTTCTGAACGGTTATGATCAGAAGTCATTTGATGAAGAACGAGGCCTGAACTGATGTGAACAGACGTCATTTCCATGAAGACCGAGGCTTGATCTGCTGCGATCAAACGTCTTTTAAACATTGAGGAACGGGGCCTGAAGTGTTATTTTCAGCAGACGCCATTAGACATTGATGACCGAGGCTTGAACTGCTGTGTTCAAACGTCATTTGAACATTGATGACCGAGGCTTGAACTGCTGTGTTCAAACATCATTTGATGAAGAATTTCATCTTTTGTGAAACCATTCTGGCACTGGTTTCTTAGATATCAAAAATTTCAGCAACCACACTCTGAGATTTTCCTGCTTTTCATTGTATAGTGCATCTGCAGTTATGTCAATTCGTTGTTGTTTTTGACCATTGAATGACGTACCTGCACTTAAACCCAGAGTTTGTTTGCATGCATGAATATGAGGGATATCTACATTTGAACCATGTGTGGGTTCATTTTCAACCTTGCCCGTGCAAGAGTTGAGTAGCTTTCCAGTTGGAACCCACCTAAGACAAACAGTCTTGAGAATTCTACCCGTTGGTTGCCACCTAAGACAAGATCTAGGAGTCCTTGTTTTCTCAGGGACAGTGGTAGTCTTTTTGTTTGAGAACCTATGTCCTGTGGGGATCTGTCTTTCTGGTTTCTTAGATGCACTTGACTTTTCTACGGGCATATATCTCTTTGTTGTCTTATGGGATTTTGCATCCTTATTCTGTGCAGAGGCACGAGGATTTAACCTTGAGAGGTATTCTAAGACGCATTCATCATGATTTGCACTGTAAAGGCACTTTTTGCATGTAGGACATTGCAAGTCATTGAACTTCAAGAAAGGCTTTTGTTTCCTATGTTCTCCTAGTGAAATGCTTGTTTTGAAACACGACTACTCATTGATGTTGCCAATTCTAATGTTTTGGTTTCAACCATTAGCAGTGTTGGGTAATCTAGCAGGATTAATCATACTAGGTTTTCCATTCACTTCTTTGTCTTTCTGAAGTTGTGCACTTTTCTTAGCTTTCTCTAGGTAGTAGTTATGAACCATGTCATTTGAGCCTACTTTTTCCCTTGGTGACTGATGTGACACATGCTTTGGGCAATTCCTAGAGGGGCCAGGTGCAATCAAATCATTTGGCTTAGCTAAAGATGATTCCTTCATTTGATGCCAAGAGTGTGTAGTGGCAGGTTTTCACTTATTCGGAAACATTCAAATTGGGAGGCAAACCGATGTTTGTGGACATTGATATCGTTCAGATTTATACGCAGTTGGTTGTCTTACCATTGGTTGATTTCTGATTTGATTGTTACAGTGCGTGGAAGGGAGGTTTTCCAAAGATAGATGGTTGTTCCAAATTAGTATCCACACTCCTTTTTTTTTGAAATCTCAACTGAGTTTCTTTAACTCACTGATGGCTATGTTCTTGTCTTGCATTTGAGCTTTCAAATCTTGTATTTCATGATATTGTTCACGTTCTTCTTTTCAAAATACATTTGATCCATTTTCTTTGCAAACTGAGTTGTTTTTCATTTGTTCTTTACATTGTTGTAAAGCAAGTTCAAGAGAAATCGAGTGTTTTTCAAGTTTAGAAAAACTTTTTAACAAATTATTATGAACTTCTTTGTTAACAGATTCAGTTTGTTTCGAAAGCTTTTGTTTGCCAGGACATTCACATTCTTTGACTGTGATGATATAAGCATTGTAATCCAGTATGCGCATTTAAATTAGACAAAAAAAAATGCAAAATTGAACATATAAACATCTTTAGTCACAACTCTTCAGAGAAGTAGATCATAAATGTTTGAAATATCAGCCTTCTCATATTATTCAAGTTCGTCAATCTCATTTTCAAGGGATTTAACGTACTCTAAATCGGCATGCATTCTGTTATAAGTTCATGTTCAAAAGCGAAAACTATATTTTGATTTTTTATGAAAAGAGGCATTATAGGTTTTTATCAAAGTTTCATTATCATGCCAGTTGGCACCGAAAATAATCCACTAGTATGTTTTTAAATAGTTTGATCAAACAATTTTCCACTAAAATATTGATTGATTTAAATGTCATTTCGTTTAAAACTTGTATTACTTTTACTAATGGATTTTGAATACGGTAGAAAGGCAAGTTTTTTTTTAGCATATGTTTGGTTTTGTTCTAAACAAACGGTTTTCTCCTCATTGTCTTCCTAACTTCTTTTGCGCGTTCCAATGATAAAGATACTCAGTTGAGGGTCTTTAAAAATTTCATAAAAGACTATTCGGGATTAGTGTAATCATATGGTTTCAATTGTCTTTATTCAATGTTGATTACTCTAATTTTTTAAGATCATGGTCTTTTTCCCTTTTCAGGGGCAAATTGTTGCATTATCAAAAATTATCATATGGGATCTCATACAAACAGGCTTTTCAGATTGAGCTTTATTGAGGTACCTTTGATTGGCAAAGGTTAGTCTACCATTATATGTCGACGCATTTGGTTACGTGCTTGTTTTTATTTGCTAACATATGAATGGTCTGAATTGACTGATTACGAGTATAAATAATTTCGTTCAAAAACTTTTACTGTTTGTCCATTTCAATCATCTTGTCAATATCTTTTTCTTCTTTAACCTTTAAATCCGAAATGACCTTTATTATTCTCTTTGAGATTAACTTCAGTTGTGGATTAGTTAAAAGATCTTTTTGACTTAAATCATCGTGTTTCTGATTAAGAACTGAAATTTCATAGGCTTTTTGTCGTTAACCTTTCTTTACATTTCAATGTCTTTTTAAGTAATAGTCTAAGAGTTTTTCATTTAACTTTTTTGAAGAATTTCATAATCAATCGTCCGGTCATTAAGGCTTTGTACTTCTCAAACTCATTCTGTTTGTTCTGAAGTGCAATCAGACAACTATCCCGACAACTAATAGCCTCCCCCAGAGCACTATTGGTTTCATCAAGGTTAGTTTTGCACTTTTCCAATTCTTGAGTCAATGATGCGTTTGCTTTCTTTAATTGCTTTAAAATCGTTTTGTTTTCCTCAGTATCAAGAGTTAAATTTGCAATTAAATTAGCAAGCGCAGCACGCTCATCAGCACATTCTGCAGCATGTTTCTCAGAATGTTGTCTTTCATTGGCAAACACATTCTTTTCATCATTGTTTTGTACCTGTTCCAATGGCGTATCAGTAGAACTTGATTCTGCAGGTAAGACTTCCTGAATCTTTGCCATAAAACCGTAATGTGCTTCCAATTCCTGTTTATCAATCTCTTCATCTGATACAATCCCACTGCTTGTTTCATCTCCTGAACTTGTAACCAATGATTGAACCTCTTGAACCTTGCACTGTTGAATCTGCAACTGTCTTTCACTCAACTTTTTCAACGTCATCTTAAGCTCTTGCTCATGACTTGCTCTTTCTATTATACATTGCTCAATGGAGTTCATGTTCTGGATGATTGTTTCCTTGAATGTTTGAGCTGTCATTTTTTGTTAACCTCGAAGATTTCTCTTACTTCTCGATCGATGAAAAAGATCTCCCTTGAATAAATATCGAGAGGCTTTACAAGTCGAGTTAATGACCTTTTCAAACTGTACTTTGATCACACTTAGAGGGATTTTGGAATCCTTCTCGTGAAGTGTTTTTGCATTGAGAAGTTTTTCTAAGTTATTCATGTGTGAGATAATGAAACTTGAGGTTCTGACACTATCACAAAGAGTTGTGCAAAAAGTTGTTGATACAATAGACAGCCAGAGAAAGTCTGTCTTTCGAGAAGTTGAGTGGTTGATTTAAGTGCATTTAATTTGTTCAAGGAGTTTTCGTTGAAAATCTTTGCTTGCATCTGCAGTTTCTGTATCTCTGGTTCCTTTAAAACTGAACCGAAGATAAGTAACTTTGTCCATTTTTTCGTAAATTATGAAGTTGTGAAAATTTTGTTGGATCTTAAGCGGATATAATGTGATTGAAATTGTGGTTGTGTAAGCAATTCACGTTCACGGGATTTTACACATCTATGACTAAAACCGATAAATGAATTAACGGGATTTTACAAAATCAATAGAAAACCGTGAATGATTTGATTCGGAATCAGCGGCCAATGATTTAATTGTATAAAAACAGATAGTTTTCTGGCTAGGGTTACAGCAGATTGTTTAAATAGGCTCATCAAACTGAAACGGGCCTAAAAATACAGATGGGCCGTGAGCTAGAACAAAAACAAGTCTAACACAAATTCAAAAAAATAAAAAATGTCAATAATCATAGTGATCGAGGGTTTTGGGCTCTCGAAAAATCCTTTTGGGTTACAGCTGCCCGGGGTGGGGGGGGGGATTCGTCGTGTTTTTCTCTTCGATTTGAGAAGGTTAACGGGCCTGAAAACAGACTTACGAATCAAAAGTTTTGGCTGTTTTACTTGAACCCTTTTCTTTCACACAGATTTCTAGACATAAACGCAGTGCTATCTTTAACCAAACGCAAGAGTAGGAGAAGAGTTAGTGTCACCAAAACGCAGTAAGTGACACCAATATCGCAGTGACACCAAAACGCAGTGACACCAAAACGCAGTGACACCAAAACGCAGTGACTTTTGAATCAAAACGCAATGACCATTTAATCAAAACGCAGCTTGAGATTTGGTCAAAACGCAATGAAGTCTTAATTTGGGCAGAGTTTCTCCAAGTCAAAACGCAATATAGGTCTTCAAAACTCAACTGCAATCAAAACGCAATGACCAAAAAAGCACATCAAACGAGAAAACGCAACCAAGACTTTGCCAGAGAGTCAAAAATCGCAACGACGAAATATACGACTTTTTCCACCAAAAATCGCCTAAAAATCACCCTTTTTGACCTTTTAACTTGATTTCTCTTGCACAATTAGTTACCTTATGCCTAGATTTTGCTTAATAACATAAAAATTCACACATCTAAGCACAAAAATCCGGGTTTGATTTTTTTGTTGTCTTCAAATGACACATGAATTTGATCTTGTTGAACCACAAGAATCGACCACGAATCCACACGTAGCTCTGATGCCAATTGTAGGAACCCGATTTACACTTTCACTTCATATTACGAAAACACGAATCGAACTAGAAAAGAGATAAAGAAAGTGAGTTGATTTAGAGAGAGAAAGAGGAGAGAGAGTTGAGAGAGAAACAAGAGATATTATTTAGAAAATAAGAAGTTAGATATTTTCTAAGTAAGAAATATCTATATATACCCCTACACATTTAATGTGACGCGCGGGAAATTTAACTAGGACTCGGGCTCGGGTTTTGCTTGGGATTAAACCCGAAACATATACAATATTAGTTTAACTATCGAGCCCGATTCCCGATAATATTCTATTACAACATTAACTAATTAATTGACCGAGACTTAAATACATAATGAACGAACTTCATGTTCGACTCAATATTTTGAGGCTAACAATCTCCCCCGAAGTGAGTTCATTGATGACACTCCTTCATGAGATCAATGAGATTGCTTTTGTCGTTAAGCTCATGTGGTCTTGGTCTTTCTCTTTGTTCTTTGTTGTAAACTTGTTCCTTCATGCTTTGCGGTCTTTACTTTTGGCCTTTGTCATTGTCTTTTACGTCTGTGCCATCTTGCGATCTTATGACTTTGACCAACATGCTCATTCTATGCATCATCTTGAAAGCTTTATTTCAGAGTTTGCGGAAGTCTTTGTCTTTAAATCTTGAGCTTTCTAGATAGTATGTCTTCGTAGATTGAGCATTTGAATGGGATTGAGGTTGCCGTTACCACCGTTTGACCTGCAGGTTTACGTTAGTGATAAACGAGAAAATTGATTTGAAAATCAATCGACGTGTCACTCGTTAAAGTGTTTTTGTAACACATCGAGAGTGTCATGTTTTTATCAAAATTCATCAACCGTCAATTCATTTACTGGACCATCTCGTGATCCAGTTGTCACAAGTTTGATTCATATAGAATCTCGCAAGTCACCTACCAAGAGCTTGTTTGATGCTGGCTCAAGCAGGATTTCCATCTTCATTGTGAATACATTAGTATCACTCGGATGTTCTGGCAAATATCACAATGATATTGCGTAGGACTCTTGATAACAGCTTGTGAACCTGATGATGTTCAACAAGTGTTTGAAATGGAATGTGTCCTAACGAGATTTTGATTGATCTCTTGGCTCTAGACTCGATTAGTGCATTTTGGTTTTAGTACTTGGAGGCTGGAGCATATTGCCACCTATTCAATATCAACAATCTCGGAGTGAGATGTCAATAGATAACGTGTGTATCTCCGTGACAAATGAGACAAGTTTCTGTTGAGAGAAACCCGAATGGCTGAGAAGGGTTGTGCATTGCATCACTGGGTCCATGATGTCATTTTCAATGTCAGCAATCATCTTTGTGATTTTGATAGATTATGTATTGACCCGGTTTCTGCCTAAGGTGTAAGGAGGGCTTCTTTCTTTTTAATCTTTTCATCTGATACAATCCCACTGCTTGTTTCATCTCCTGAACTTGTAACCGATGATTGAACCTCTTGAACCTTGCACTGTTGAATCTGCAACTGTCTTTCACTCAACTTTTTCAACGTCATCTTAAGCTCTTGCTCATGACTTGCTCTTTCTATTATACATTGCTCAATGGAGTTCATGTTCTGGATGATTGTTTCCTTGAATGTTTGAGCTGTCATTTTAGTGTAATCTCTGAAGTTTTCTCTTACTTCTCGATCTGATGAAAAAGATCTTGAATAAATATCGAGAGGCTTTAACAAGTCAGAGTTAATGAACCTTTTAAACTGTACTTTGATCACACTTAGAGCGGATTTGGAATCCATCTCGTGAAGTGTTTCTGCATTGAGAAGTGTTTCTAAGTTATTCATGTGTTGAGATAACTGAAACTTGAAGGTTCTGACACTAGACAACCAGAGAAAGTCTGTCTTTCGAGAAGTTGAGTGGTTGATTTAAGTGCATTTAAGTTGTTCAAGGAGTTTTCTTTGAAAATCTTTGCTTGCATCTGCAGTTTCTGTATCTCTGTTCCTTTAAAACTGAACCCGAAGATGAAGCAACCTTTGTTCCCATTTTATCGTGAATTATAAAGTGTGAAAATTTTGTTGGATATGATGTGATTGAAATTGTGGTTGTATGCAATTCACGTTCACGGGATTTTACTCGTCTATGATCAAAACCAATAAATGATTAACGGGATTTTACAAGATCACTAGATAACCGTGAATGAATGATCGTTGGTAGTTAATGGTTTGTTTGTTGTGAATGATTTGTGCAGTTTATGTAACACCTTCAAATCTGAGCACGCAGCGGAATGTTTGAATATCCGAGGGCGTTACATTTTTGGATCAATAGCACAAGATCTGAGAACGACAGCCATGTAGAAAACATTAGAAAATGACATTGGTTTGAAAACTATTTGCAACTCTCGCTCGAACTTCATTTACACACTCGTGTCAATGTTAGTAGACATTCTATGGCACGTAAAAATGTTATCGATTCAAGAGAAGAGACATGTCGAGTAAGAGTCTTTTGGAAATTTTACTATTTTTTTCAGATTTTGGATTTATATTTATATACCTGTTGTCCTCTGTATATGTTATGTTAAGTGGATAGTAATTTCCAACTCTTGTCGTGATTGTAGCTGTCTTGAATGTAGAGGGTACAACTTTTGAACAAGCTTTGAACTTGACTGTTCATTGCTTGTGGTCTCTTGAATTCGAGTTTTCTAGGGTTATGATCAGAAGTCATTTGTATGAGACGAAGCATGAACTATGTGAACTGGTCATTGCCATGAAGACCTGCAGGCTTGATATGCTCTGCGAATCAAACAGTCTTAGAACATTGAGGAACGGGGCCTGAAGTGTTATTTTCAGCAGACGCCATTTGATGATCATCAGATCAAAATTCCTTGAAGCCCTATTTTCTGAGATATCTGTCTTTTTCGCAACCAAACTCTGAGTCCTTCCTTTATAGGATTGAACGATGTACCTGTACTTAAGAGAGTACCTGCACTGACATCAAGAGCTTGTTCGCTTTCACATTGGTTAGTGATATCTTCTTTTGAACCATTTGGGGGTTCACTGTCAACCTTATTTGTGCTAAAGGCGAATATCTTTCCAGTAGGAACCCATCTAAGACCAATTGTCTTGAAAATTCTACCCGTCGGTTTCCACCTAAGACAAGATCTAGGAGTCATTGTTTTCTTATGCACAACGGAGGTGTTTTTGATTGAAAACATATGTCCTTTTGAGATCTGTCTTTCTGGTTTCTTTGCAAACCTTGTTTGCTCTACGGGTTTGTTTCTTGTTGTTGTCTTATTGGATGGAACCTTAGCACGTGAGTTGACTTCTTTCAGGAATTTTATTACACAAGAATCATGATTGGCATTAAACACATAATTTTGACATGTCGAGCAAACAAAATGTTTGGAGTCAGAAAAATTTCTTAGGAGTTCCCTAGGAGTGTTCTTGTGACCTTTTTCTTAGCCTCCTATAGGTAGTGATTCTGAACAATATCGTTTGTGTTTTTTGAGCTATTAACCTTAGACCTGAGCTACGTTGCAATCATGTAGATGAGGTTTGCGTAGGGGCAGAATTCTCTTCTCGGTAGGCAGATATATGTGTAGGTGATGGTTTTGACATATCGTTTATCTCACATCAACTTGGGGCAACCGTTCTTTGAAATTTTGAGGACGTGCAGATTTAAACGCAGTCGTTGTCTACAACGAAACTGGTTTTTTATGGTTGTAAAACTGGTTTCCCCAAGATTGATGGTTTTGCAAACTTAGTATTCACACTATTTCCTGTTAGTTTCCTTAACTCATTTTTTAATGCTGCAACTGCAAACCCTTTTTCCTGAATTTGAGCTTTGAATTTATCATTATTTGCAATCAAAGAAGTTGTGTGTTCTATGTTCTTAGCTCTCGTTGTCTTGATAGTATCAACATTTCATTGAAATGCATTTTCAAAGTCTCATTTTCCTTAAGTATCTTAGGCCATTTATGTTCCAATTCGAGTTTATTGTTTCAATTACATCCTATGTCATGTTTAACATTGGTTCATTACTTTTACATTCAAAAATTGACCTTTTTGCCCTTCTTTTAAAAACTTGATTTGATATTTAAGTTCAAGATTAACACAATGTGGCTTCCATTCTTGAAATTCTTTTTGAAATTGGGCAACTGTATTTTGAGACATACATTTTCAGGACTGAGTGATTGATCTGAGAGTTTAGTTGTCATTGTTATCAGCCTTAATTTAGCAGGTAAAGACGATCGTATGTCATGACATTGTTCGCATTCATGGTCAACCTTTCATTCATTAATTGAATTCAGGTTCGGCTCAGTTATGGTGTTGTCCTGTGGCAGATACTTATCTCAGTCATTATTTGTACCTCGCCTTGAGCTCTTTCATATATATGGCGTCTGATATCTGCTCTCATTAACATGTGCCTCATTCCGCTGTATGCTGCTTGTTATACCTGTCTTGTGGATCTGTCCCATTGCTTTCAATGATAACTAAACTAGGCATTCATTGCTTTACGTCGAATCAACCTTTTCCTCTGTCGATCTGCCATCGCGTATTTCATTCACCCTGCTGTTCATACTCCATTTTATGCTACTCAGCGCTCTTTTCTCAATTGACTTTTTAACATAATCCAATGTTTTGATCCGTGTATCACGGAATTCTGGAATATCGAGTGTCGAGTTGTATTCTAGAAAGTAGTTTCGTGTCATTACAATTATTTCATTCATTTAATAAGATACTGTGAGTTGATGAACATTTGAAACTGTGTCTTCGAGTACTTAAAAGAAGTCATGGATCCAATCTCTTGAAATTCTTTGTTGTCAGTTTGCTCTTTTAGTTGATCAACGTTTAGGAACCATCGATTGCTGTGAAAGTCTCTAGATCTTGGGACAAAAGTGTCGTAAGTTGTGCGTCTTGAATCGTTGAATTTTCTTTGATGTTTTTTTTGAATCCATCCTCGTATGACTTCCTTTTAAGTCGTTGTTTAAAAAGCCATTGAGGTTGTGAATGAATTAATTACGTTCCATTGTTTTAGTCGTTGAAAAGATACCATGCAACTTTCTTTTGTTTTGTCTTGAATTAGTTGCATTTGTTGTATTTCTGAATCTGAACATGAAGATAAGGTATCTTTCTTCTCCATTTTATCAAAAATTATGAGTCAGTTTGGTGTTGTGATGTGTGTGTGTGTTTGGTTTGATGTTTGTATCATGTGGTGTGGGTGTGGTCGATGATTTTGGTGGGCCTCTTGTTTGTTGTTTTGGGAGTTAGTTGTGTGGACTTTGTTCCTGGTGCTGGCCCTTGATGATATGGAGGGTTTTGGTGTTGTTTTTAGGGTGGTTGGTGGTATTGTTTGGGCGTGGTGGTCTGGGAGTTGATAAGTGCTGAGAGTGGTTGTTGAGTTGTGTGATGAGTTTTTGTGTGCGAGTGCTTGCTCTGAAGGGTTGTGTTTTTGGTTGTTGTTTGTTTGCATTTTGTTTGAGAGAGATGTTGTTGAATGGGATTGAAGTTTGGTGTGGAGTGTGTTTTTTTGTTGTGTAGGCGTTGTGATTTATGGTTGTTTGGATTGTTGTGAATGTTGGTGATGTTTGTGTGGTGTCTGGTTTTGATGCTTGTTTGGTTTTTTAGTGAGTGATTGGTTTGTTGAAATGTTGTTGATGTGTGATGGTTGTCGGATTTGGATTTTGTTGCTGGTGTCTGTGGTTATGTGATGTGGTTGGTGTTGTGTGGGTGTGTGTGTGTTGTGTGTTGTTGTTTTTAAGGTGGGTACAGTGGTTGGTGGACTGTGTTGGGTGGTGAGTGATTGTGTGATGTTGTTGAGTGTTAAATGGGTGTGTGAGTGAGTTGTGGTTTGGTGAATGATTAGGTGTGCTTGTGCTGGCTGTGGTTGTGGGTGGTGTGATTGTGGGTGGTTGGTTTGTTTGAAGTCTTTTGGATGATTAGTTATGGAGTGTGTGTGAGGTTGTGCTGTTGTTTTTGTTTGGTGTTCTGACCAGGATTGGCGTTGTTGATGAGGTGTCGTTTTGATGTGTGAGTTTGTGGGCTGGATGTGAATGTTGTTGTTGTAATGGTTGTGTGTGTTTTAATTGGTTGTAGTTGTGTTGGGGAGATGTGATGCAATGTGTTTGTTGTGACGTTTGGAGTGATTGTTGTGGTGTGTGTGTCCCGTGCCTTTGTTGTTTTGAGTGCCCTTGTTTTGTGATGTGTTCTAGATGTGTGAATTTGTCTGGTTGAGTGTGGATGTGGGGTTGTGTATAGTTGGTGTGAGTGAAGTTGGGTGGATTGAGCTTGTGACCGTGTGTGGGTTGACTTTTGTGTTATGGTGTGGTATCGTGTGTTGAATTTAGTGGTGTTAGCGTGAGGGTGTTTGAGACTGTTTATGGTGTGGTTTGTTGTAGCTTAGTGTTTTTGTGTGAGTTAAATTGGTTTGATGTGGGGTTTTTTGCAAGTGGGTTGGTCTGGTGTTGTTGGTTTTTATGTGCTGTGTGTTGAGATTTCTTGGTGTGTGTTTGTGGATGGATGTTGGTTGAGTTGGAGAGGTGGTTGATGTGTTTGGACTGGTGGTGATTTTGTGTGTGTTGTTGATGTAGTGGTTGATGTGTCTTAATGGGTTGTTTGACTGAATGTTTGTGTGTGGGAGGTTTGGTTTCTTGTGTGTTTTGGGTGTGTGTGTTGTTGTTTGGGTTTTGTCCGGTCTGTTTTCTTTTGATTGGTTGCATGTGTGGTGGTCGTTTGTTTTGTTGATTTTTGTGGGTTTGCTTGTGTGTGATGTTGCGTTTTTGAAATGATGGTTTGTTGGCTAGTTGGTTGATTGTTTTGTTGATGTGATTTTGTGAGTTGGGTGTGGTGTGTGGTTTAGTGGTGCTTGCTTGGTGATTGGTTTGAAAATTTGGTGTGTTTGGTTTTGGGTGTTGGTGTTTTTTGGTGTGATCGTGTTTGCTGCTTTGTTGTGTGTGTGTGAGTGTGGTTGTTCTTTTGATTGTGAGCTGGGTCTGTGGGTGTGTTGATATTGAATGTGATTTTGGAGATGTGATGGTTTGGTTTTATTGTTGTTTTGGGTGTGTATTGAGTGTGATTGGTTTTGTTGTTATTGTGGATGTGTTAGTGTGATGTGTTTGACTGTTGGTTGTGATTGAATGATGGCTGATGTGGTGGATGCTTTGTGCTGCTGCTCTGTTGATGGTGCATTGGTGTTTGGCTGTGTGTGAGTTGCGCTTTTGGTATAGTTTGTTTGTGGTTGTTGCTTTAGAGTAGTGCTGTGTGTTGTGGAGTTGTTATGTGGTTGAATGGCCAGTGTGGATGGCTTGGGTGTGAGGAAGTGTTTTGAGTGTGTTTTCTGTGTGGTGTTGGTGTTGGTGATATTTTCGTGGTTTTGTGTGTTGTTGTTTGATGTGTGCGTAGGGGTGTTGTTGGTTGGGGTGATGAAGTGTGGATGAGTGATTAGTTGCTGGTAGTCTTTGATGGTAGTGTGTGGCTCTGTTCATTTGTTGTTGAGTGGTCTTTGACTGGTGTTTGATTGATTTTGCGGTCTAGGTGTGGTTTGATGTTGAGTTTAGTGATTGGTTGTGTGATGTGTTTGTGGATAGGCTGTGTGGTTGGATGATGTGTTTATGTGGTGTATGTTGTTGTATGTTTTGTTGATGTGTTGGTGGTTGTTGTGTTTGTGTGAGTGGGAGTGGGGTTGTGTTGATGTGGCTGCTCTGGGTGGGTGTGATCGTGTGTGTGTGTGGCGTGTTTGGTGGTTGATGGGATTTGGGTGTGGTGTTTGCGACTTTATTGGCCTGATGTTTGTTGGTGGTGGTGTTGGTGTGTTGGCTGTCTGGTCTTTTGAACGGGTGTGATTTGGTGGTTTGTGGTAGGTGTGTTGCTGTGCGTTTCTGTGTGTTGTTTTGTGTTGGATTTGTTGGTGAGGGTGGCTGGTGTTGTGTGATTTGTGTGTGTTGGGTTTTGGGTTAGTTAATGGGCGTTGGATTGGTTGATTTTTTTTGTGGCTGGTTAGTATGTGAATTGGCTTGGGGATGGTGAGGGTGTGTGTGCTATTCCTAGTGGTGCATGTGTTATCGTGTTGTTATGACTTTGTTTTGTGTTGTTGTGGTTTCTGATTTTGTGCGTTGAATGGTGGTGTGTTGGTCATTTTGTTGTAGCATTGTGATGGATTGATTGTTTGCCATGTGCTGGTTTTGGCGTGTTTTTGTTGAGCGATTGGGTGTGCGGGGTGTGTAGTGGCGTTGTTGTGTGAGTGGTGGTTGGATGTGTGTTTTTTTGGTGTGGAGTGTTTTTGTGGGAGGTCGGGTGTGTGTTTTGTGGGTGCTGAGTGAGATGAGTTGCGTGCCTGGTTGGTGAAATTTGACTGTTGTGTTGGTTGGTGATTTGAGTTGTGGGTTGTGTGGTGTTGTGTGACTTTGTGTGTAAAGTGGTGTATTGTGGTGATTGGAAAAAGTTGATCTTGAGTGTGTCTTTGGTCTTGTGCGATTGGTTTGATGTTGGTGATGAGTGACTGATGTGGGTTGTTGTGGTTGGTGGTGGTGTGTGGGCTGTGTGTGTTGTATGTGGTCCTGTTTGGTGTTGTTGTTGTTATTTGTTTTTGTGGGCTTGGAGGCCTGATGCTTTGCTCTGGTTTTGTTTGCGTTTGATGTCGATGTGGTCGTGGTGATGCTTGCTGTTGATGCTTAGGCTGTGTTGATGAAGTGAATTTGGTAATGGTGTGTTGGTTTGAGTTTGGTTGAAAGGACTGGTGTTTTAGGGTATTGGTTTTGTGTGAGCTCGTTGTGGTGTGTTTCGTGCGAAGCGTGTTGGTTGTTGAGTGTTTGGGAATGGTTCGTGGTGGTTGGCGTGGTGTGCGGTGTTCAAGTTGTGGGCTCTGGTCTGGCGGTTGCTGGGATTGTGTGTTGATTGCTGGTTGTGAATCTGCGCTTTGAGTGGTTTTTGTGTGTGATGGTGGGCTGGTGTTTGGGTGTGTTTTTGAAGTGGTTGTTGATTTGTTGGTGGAGGGGTGTTATGTTGCGGTCGTTTTTTGATGTTTTTGTGTTCTTTTTGAGAGTTTGGTGATGTGAGTTGTTCTGCATGATGATGGATCGTGATTATGATTGGTTGAAGTTGTGTTGTGGCTGTACTGTGGGTGTCTGTGTTGGTTGTTGGGTAGTGGTGGGTGGTATTTGGTGTGTTTGTTTTGTGAGCTTGATGACTTTAGTTGATTTGTGTGCTTGATGTTGATACGTCCTGTGAGCTTAGTTTGTTTTGATGGTGGGTGTGTTGATACAAGTGGTTTTGTGATGTGGTTTGGTTTGTTGTTGATGTTGGAACGTGGCTTATGTGGTGATGTGGAGTTGTCTTGGTGTTGATGAATGTGTAGTGATTTGGTGGGTGTGTGTTGTTGGTGTTTGGTGAGTGCTGTTGCGGTGATGGTTGTTTTGGTAGTGATGTGGTTGCTGTGGTTTGTGTGTGTGTTGGATGGTTGTCTCTCCGTTGCTGATGTTGGTTGTGGGTTGGTGGGGGTGGCTGTGTTTGTTTGTATCTTCTGAATGTTGGTATGTGCTGTGCATGAGGTGCAGTGCTTGTTGGTTGTGTTCTTGGTAATTTGCGTGGTGTTTGAAGTTGGTGGATGATGTGTTGTTTGTTTTAGGTTGGAGTGTGTTTGGTGTTTGGTTGGTTGTGCATTGTTGATGTTTTGTGTTGTTGACGGGGTCTTTGTGTGGTTTTGTTTCGATTGAGTGTTTGCTTATGTGGAGCGTTGGTGTTGTAGTGTAGAATATTAGCGTTATTGGTGTTGGTTGTTGTTGTGGGTTTTGGTGTATCTGTTGATTAGTGACTTAGGCAGTGGGTGTGTTGTTGAGTTGTGTTGTGTGTGTTTTGGTGTGTGGTAATGTTTGTGAAGTACAGTGTGTTTGTCAGTTTGGTTGTGGTTGGAGGTGCTGGTTGCAGATGTATTGTGTGTGTTTTGTTGTTGCTTTTTGCCCTTTTGTTGGGTGGTGTGCGATTGGGTGTGGTTGTTGTTATATGTTTTTGCTGGTGGTTTTTGGTTTGGTTGGCCTGTTGAGTGATGCTGTTGTGGGTTTTGGTGATTGGGTGAGCCATTAGTCCTGTGTGTGGCTTGGATGGTTGTAGATTTTTTTGGGGCGTGTGCGTTTTGCGGTGATTTAGTCTCTGGCGAATTTTAGCTGACTGTGTGTTAGGTGTTTGTGTATGCTTGGATCTTCCTTGTGTTTGTTTTGTTGTGATCTGATTGTGTTGTGTGTGTGTTGGTGGTGTGTGTGCGTTGGTTTGTTGTTGGGTGTTGGGTTCCTGTTTTCGTGTTTTCTGGATGTGTTTCGTTGTATGATTTGTGTGTGAGTGGTAGGATAGTGTTTCTTGTTATTAGGATGGTGTGTAGTGAATTGACTTTGTTTGTGTTTTTTTTGTTGTGTGGGTGTCGGTTGGTGGTTGTGTTGGTGTTGGTTTTGCTTTTTTTGTGGCTTGTGTGTCTGAGTCTGTTGAGTATGTGATGGTGTCTTTTTCTGGTGTAATATTCTTGCTGATTGTGTTGTTGTGTGATGTTTTGGTTTTTTGTTGGCAGGTGTGTTGTGCTGGTGGATTTGTGTGTGTGGTTTGTGTTGTGGAGTATAGTGTGCGCTTGTATGGAGTCAGAGTGGTGTCTTGTGTTGGTGTTGCGGATGATTGAGTGTGGCTTGGGATTGCTTTATGAACTTTGTGGATTTTGATGTGCCGTTTTTGATGGTGCACGTGTCAAGTGTTTGGTCTGGTTTTGGGAGTGGTTTGGTGCTGGTGGATGTGTGGTGCGTTGTGGTCTTTTTGGTTGCTACGCTTTCCTGGGAGTAGGGTATGTTGGTGGATGTGTTGTGGTTGTTGATTTTTGATGAGTGTCTGTGGTGTGTGATGGTGTGTTGTAGTTTGTTTCTGATTTTTGTGATGTGCTAAGTGGTGTTGTGTGATGGTTGGGTTGGATGTATTTCTGTGAGTGAGTGTGGTTTGTGATTGTTGAGTTGATAGGTTAGTTTTTGAGTGTTTTGTTGTATGTTGTGGTTTGGGTTTTGTGATGTGTTTGGTGTTGTTTTGGTTGTTTGTGTGATTAGTTGTGCTTGTATCTGTGTTGTTTTGTGATGTTGTGTGTGTAGCTGGTCTGTGTGTGGGTGGAACTTGTGAAGTTTTTCGTGAAGCTGGTGTGGTGGTGCTGGTACGATTTAGGGGTTGTTGTTTCTGCTGTAGGTGAGTGTTGTGTGAAGCGCTGTTGTGTTGAGACGCGATTGTCTGGTGTGTGTGTTGTTGGTGACTAGAGGTTTGTTGTGTGCTTGACGTGATTTGAGTTTTTTTTTGTGTTGTGAGGGTTGGTGAGTTGTGTGTTGTGTTTTGGGTGTTTGAGTTTGTGATTTGGTGCGTGTGGTTGATGTGTATGGCGTTGGATATTTGTTGATTTGGGTGTGACTGCATTTGTAGTATTTTGGTTTGATATGGTTGTGTTTGTATGATTGGTCTGTGTTTTTTTGTTTGTGGGTGTGGTGAGTTGTTGTTGGTTTGTGCTGTGTGACCTGTGAGGTGCTTTGGGTGTATCTGTTTTTTGGGGTGGTCTGCCCTTGTGATTTGTTGGAGTGTTGTGGGGTTGTTCTGAGGTGAGCTGAGTTGAGATGTGTTGTGGGTTGTGTGAAGTTTGGCTTTTTTAGTTTGGGGGTTGAGTGAGGTGAAGTGTGGTGGCTATTGTGTTGTGTGGGTTGTTTGTGTTGTGTGTGGCTTGTGTTTGGCTTTTGTTTGTGTGGAGTGATTGTGGTTGGTGAGTTTGTATTTGTGTTGTTAGGTGTGATTGTCTGTGATGGGTGTTTGGTTATGTTTGCTTTGTGTTGTGTTTGATTTCCTGTGGTTGTTCTGGGTGTTTGGTTTGTGGTGTGTTTTTTTTTTTTTGCTGGTTTGTGGTTTTTTTGTGTGTTGGATGTTATTGAGATGTGGGTTGCGTTCTTTGATGGTGTGTTGTTTGATGGTGTGGTGTTTTTGGTTGGTTTGAGTCGTGATTGTAGTGCTGTGAGTGTTTGTTGGATTTTGTGTGCTTGGGGAGTGGTGGTCTGGTTTGGTGTTGAGATGATGTCTTGTGTTGTTTGCTGGGCGTGGTGGGTGGTTGCGGGGTTGTGAGTTTGATGTGGTTGGTGTGTTTGGTTGGTGACGTGGTGATCGGGTTGGGTGTGTGTTGGCTTTTGCGGGTGTGTTGTGTGATGGTGATGTTGCATTGTAGGGCTGTTTTGAGTGGTGTTGCTGTTTGGAGTGTTTTGTTGGTTGTTTGTCCTGTGTTGTCTGCCTTTGTGATTTGTTTTTGTGTGGTGTTGTGGGTTGTTGTTTTTGGATTGCTGTATGGTTTTTGCTGTTTCTGATGTGTGGGTTGTGTTGCTTGTGGTTGTTGTTAGTGCGTGATGTGGGAGTGCTTTTTGCTTGACTTGTTAGTGATACTGATGTGTCTGCGGTTTGGTGTGGTTGGATTGTGTGTTGTGTTCAGTTGATGGTGGTGTGTTTGTGGTGTTGTGTGGATTAGTTGTGTGCTGTGTGTGATGGAGCTTGTGTGAGTGCTCATGTTGCTGGGTTTTTGAGTGATCTGTGAGGTCTGTTGTTTGTGAAGTGAGTGTGTGTTGAAGTGTGTTTTTCGATTTGTGTTGGTGTTTTTGACTAGTGGTGGGTGAGTTGATGGTGCTATAAGTTGGCTGGGTGTTGGTTGGTGGTTTCATTGTTGTGTTTTGACTTGCGTGGTGAGATGATCTGTGGCAGTTATGTGCTTGTTTTGTGCTGTGTTGTGTTTCTGGTGTGGGTCTGAATGTTGTTTTCTGAATTTAGGTCGTGTTTGGATTGGTGGGTGCTCTTTTTGTTTGAGTATTATGTGTGGGTTGAAGTTTTTGTTGTTGTTGTATGAAGTGGCATTGATGAGTTGTGTTGGTATGTGTGATGCTTTTGCAGTGACACTTGGGTTGCTCACCGTACCAGCCACATACTGAAGGTTGATGTGTGGTTTGTGATTGGTTGTGGTTTTGGTGTTTATTGATGTGAAGCTGGCTTGTTGCGTGTGATGAATGGATTGTTGGTTGGTTGGTGCTGATCTGATTGGTTCTGTAGTGGTGATAGGGGTATTTGTGGAATGTTGTGTGAGATGGTGATGAGTGATTTGTATGCTGGTGTGATGGTGTGTCTGTGTTGTTGGTTGGGTGGGTGGGGGTTGAGTAGAATTTGACTTTGTTGATGTGGGGTGTTGTTGCGTTGGTGAGTGTGTATTGTTTTGTGCTTGATGGGTGTTTGGCGTTGTGAAGGCTTTTCGGTTTGTGGTGGACCTATGTTTGGATTCGTTGTGATTTTGATTGTTTGTTTCGTTCGGGTGGCTGCGTGATGTGAATGCTGAATGGTTGTGTTGTTGTGTGGGTTCTGTGAATGTGTCATTGTGAGTGGTTTCTGTGGCTGTTTTTGTTGATGAGTGTTTTTTGAATCTGTCTTGAGTGATTGTGCGTTGGGTGGTGAGTTGTTGTTTCAGTTGTTGTGAGAGTGTTTGTTGCTTTTTTGAATTGCGAGTGTTTTTATATTTGAGTGCTTGCTGGTGTGAGGTTGTGTGCTGGATGTGTGTGGTGAGGTTGGTTTGTTTGCGTGTGTGGTGAGTAGTGGTCTGTGACGTGAATGAGATTAGGGAGTTGGTTAGTGGTGTGGTTTTGTGTTTGTTTGAGGGTTTTTGGTTGGTTTGTTGTGCTTGGTGTTGAGTTATGCTGCCGTAGTGCTTGAATGCCTGGTTGTTGTGAATGTGAATGTTTGGGTGTTGTCTGGTTTGTGTAGTTTAGTGGTATGTTGAGTTTGATGGTGTGCAGGTGCTTGTAGTGAGTGTGGTGTGTAGTTGTGATGTGTGTGTTTGTTGGTTGAGTTAGTTTCTGATTGTTGTGTAGGTGGTGTTGGGGTTGTGTGTATGCTGTGTGATTGTTGGAATGTCTGCTTGTGGTGGGTGTGTTGTGTGTTGGTTGTTTGGTCTCTGTGTGTATGTGGTGGTTTGGTGGTGTTGGTGAGTGAGTTGGATTTTTGTTCTTGTTTGTGTTACAGTGATTTTGGTGTGAACGTTTGTGTGTGAGTGGATTCAGTGTTTGTGTGGTGGTGTTTGTGGTGGTGGATGTTGTTGAGTGGTTGAAGTGTTGTGGGTTAGTGTTTTGTTGTGCGTTGATTGTTGTTAGAACCATAGTTTTAAAAAGCGCACCTAGGCTTTAAGGCTCTAAGGCTCAAGATCTAGGGATTTTTTCGGATCGAGGCTCTGCACATGCACAAGGCTCACAAAAAGCGCAAAGCCTTAGGATTTAGATCCTTGAGCCTAGGTGCGCCTAGGAAAGATAACGGATTTTGAAACTTTCTTTTCGAATTTAACATTTATCGCTCTCATATGTTAATAATAGATTACCTAGAAACTAAATAAATCAATCAATTTGAGTGTTTGGTCGTTCAACTCAAGTGTCTGCACATACAGACTCCTCCCTCTATTTTACGCATGAGATAATGTAATCTCGTCATGTCATGAATATGATACATTGCTTATTTTTTTTGTTTAACTATCTATTTTTTTAGATCCATTAATTATTTTAGTGTTATTTAAGTCATCATTAATCTATAAATTTTCGCCTAAACTATTATAATTTAATTCAATTTAATGCAACTCATATTCATGAAGCCCACGCCTTGATTTGCGCCTCGCCTCAAGGCTCCATAAGTCATTTGCGCCTTGAGCCTTTCAAAACACTGCTTAGAACATCAAGATTTAAATCTCGTGTTTGCTTTAAATTTCTGAGCTTGTTTTTATTAGAGATTGATAATAAAGTTACTAGTTTTTTTCATTATGTTTGTTTAATTGTTAGAGCTGGGGGAGCGGTTGTGTCAAAGAACGGCGCAAGCCGAACGAACGTCGCACGACTCTGGTGCTCGCGCCGTTTGGTTTGTCTCCGTTCGTAACAGCCCACACCATTCTATTTTTTTTAAGTAGCCGTTTATGGCTATTAGGGGAGCGCATTTTTGAATTTTAAACCCTAAAAAATCCCATTTTTACCCCTTAAAAGTCCTATAAATATCCCCTTATTATTTCGAATGGTGTGGAGCCAAGACAAAGAGTTGATTTTGACAGAAAGTTTCATTCAAATTTTCGAGGATCTAAAAACGGGTTGTGATCAACAAAAAAAATTGTTTTGGTATAAAAACCTCGAGGTGTACAATGTCGAAGTCAAGAGACGCGGCTTCATTGAGCGTACCAAGAACATGTTGACGGGAAAGTGGACTCCAATGAATGCAAGCGTTCAAAAGTTTAATCAATTAGTGTCGGAAACACTTGCACATAGTGGGGAGAACGATGAAGATTGGATAATAAGAGTGAAAATTTTGTACAAAACCCACACGGGTTGTGATTTTAAGCACAAGAGTGCTTGGCTTTTTTTGAAAGGCAAGCACAAGTGGAAAAACCCCGAATCGACAAATGCAAGAAGGAATCGTTTATCCGTGTTACCGACGAAGAAACCAGAAGCATTTTGGAGATGATGTGTTGCCTCGGCCACCCGGTACAACGATGCTAAAAGTCAACGTTCTGGCTCTAACTCGACCGCGTAGCTTTCTAACCCGATCATGTATCAAGAATTCATGAAAGAACAATACGAGTTAGACCACAAAGAAAAATTCAAGTGATCGAGCAACAGAGCGAAGAGCGAAGGCAGTTAATCCAATCTCAAAGGATTGCGGAGGACATGAAAGTGCTACAAATTGACATACGCGAGATGGATCCGGCAGACACCGTTATCATTAACGCCCAAAAGGCACGAATCCGAGCGGCATATCCACCACCACCACCACCACCATCAAACTAGTCGACACCGTTAACTTTATGTAGCGTTTTTAATCAGTGTCTTTTGTTTCTTGTTTTTTTAATTTCTATGTAATGTTTTTTTTAATTTAATGTAATGTTTTTTTATTTTAATGAATTAAATTTTAGTTACATTGGGTATTTTTTTTGTAATTAAGTAAATAAAAAAAATTCCCAACGGCACCAGAAAATGATGCCAACGGATGCCCCAGCAAATGTGATGCCGTTCAGTTCTCTGGTGCCGTTCAGCATTTTGCTGACGTGGCATCACTTTTTGAGAACGGCACGAGCCGAACGGCACCACTACTCTAAACAAAAAATAAACTCCCAATAACTCTCCATAAAGATCAAACATTACACCAGTTATTTTTCCCCAAATTATTAAAACCATGTTGTAGTTTAGTCATGTATTGCTTTAGCATTTACTTATTAATCATGTTTACACAATTGACTAAAATGTAAACAGAGAACTACTACAATATTGAATTGTAACAAGCATTTCGGTGTCTACGCGTTGCTACGGAGGCTGCTTCATTTGAAATATCGGCCTTGCTAATGGCTGTATATGATTGTAACAACTATTTTACAAATATACATAATGTCAATGTGATAAAAAAATCAGTATCTAAATATACATGTGCATCAATTATAGTTGTTAAGATCCCGATCCTGATCTTAGGATCTTACGATTTTACAATACTGCAAAGCAAAAACGATCCAATCCACATAGGAATCTTGCAATGCTTAGGATCTATAAAACCCGTCTTGACATAAGGATCTTAAGATCTACCCCGATCCGATCTTACATTTTTCTCGAACCACAAATTAAAGCTACAAATTTATGGGTTGTGTTTCCTAGATTTTTAAAAACAACATGTTAATCTTATTAAACATTTCATAATCATAATTTAGGACAATATTTCTATAAAACATTCATATAACTTTGAAGCATTCATATAATTTTGTGTTTATGATATATAATAATTTGTAAATTTATATAATATTACATAGACTATTAAGACAATGACATTATAGTAGGATCTTACGATCCCGATCCAACTTTACGATCTCGATCTTGCAAAGAAGAAAACGATCCTGGGTAGAATCCCGATCTTGAAAACCTTGGCATCAATATAATAATATCTATTGAAATAGAACTGAATTTGATTAAATAGGTTTAGGTTTTCAGACAAAGCACGAACTATCAAATAACAAATTTCAAATCTTAAAAGATACAATGTGAAACTAAATAAAATAAATATGCTAATAAAGCATCACTTGACTTTCCAAAAATACTTGTCATGGAGAAAGAAAATGTGGCCTCGCTAAAAGATTAGTTCGTGGACGACGAACATATACAATAAGGCAGCTAAGGGTGTTCACTGGGCGATTCGGTTCGATTAGATGATTTTAATCATCCATTGCGGGGCGGGTAATTAATTTTACTACCCGAAATCGATCCATGCTATGCGGGTAACCGGACATGTGATTACCCAAAGTGAGCGGTTACCCGCGGTCCGGGTCGCGGTTAACCATCTTTAACGTTTAACCGAGTTTAACCGTATAAATAATAACATGATCTATAAGGTAAAATATCATTTTAGTAAAATTAAATGACACTATATAGATAAAAGTCAAATAAAAGTTATTTCGTTACAATGACTGCATTCAAATATTTATACACAAATATAACAAAAATAAATTATTCGGTGTTTATAGATTACGACCACATTAATAAGTTTTCACACATAGACGTTTAGAAATATTTACATAATAAGCAAAAAAGTCGTTGTACAATAAAAGTGTTGCAACAATATAATTAATACTTGGACAATTATCTAAATATTTAGTTAAAAAAAACTTCATGTATTTCATGCACGGTTCGGTTCGGTTAACCGCGGATATCTAAAGTTAAAAACCGAAACCGAACCGTGATAAGCGGGTCTTTTCGGTTTCGGTTTTTTTCGGTTTTGGGTTTTTTTGGTTTGAGCGGTTCGGCTCGGGTCGTCGGTTTCTCGGATTTTTTGAACACCCCACCCTTAGTGACGTACTTCTATACGTGCCGGCTGTAAAAAGAACCATATATTTAGTTGCAAGATAGCTACCAATGAAGTGAAATGGAAAACATAAACTGATGTAAAAGGAACATGTACTGTGCTTTCTTTGACAGGCGACATGTGTGTGAGCAATGGGCTGACCTTCGTGGTTTTTCTTCGTCGTTTCTGTGTAAGTTTGCAATGCCTGAACATTTTTATAAACAACATAGCGATACACTTTAGTGAACTTTCTTAACTAATATAAAAAATATTGAAAGCAATTTGAATGTATAATAGCCAGAAATTTGAATGTATAAAGTCTATATTGACCATAATTGGGTCATAACTAATTTCCCTAGCTAACTGTAAAGGCATGGGAACCGCCATTAAAAAGATAGATTTGATCACAACCTACTAACATTGCATGCATTAATATCAAATAAAATGCACATCTCTAACTTTAACGTCAACGACAAATTTTAGAAAAAGGAACTTTCAACACATATAAAAAATACAGTGTACGGTTGTTGTATTCTAGATGTGCTCACTATTTATGCGGGGCTGTTATTGACGTAAGCAATTGCATCCAAAATAGTGTGTTTAATTCGGGGTTGTTTTGTTGTATTCTACACGTTATGCGGAGCTGTAAAAAAAGTACTAATGTGATTTCTAATTCGGCTACTTTTATGTGGGCCTGTTTTTAACGTCAAAAATATTGTGTTTAATAAGTAGTGAGCACATTAGTATATGAACTGTTACATGTCTACCTTAGGCAGTTCAGTAACTATAATAGTTCAGTAATACATAAATAAACTCATTGTTGAACATCCCCCGTTATATGTATAGGTGCTGATTTTACTACAATTTTGAAGCTTCGATTTGCTAGTCACCAACTCCTCATTCTAAATCTGTTATCCCAAATAATACCATAGGCTGTTAAACATCTGCATTTTTATGTGTTTTTGAATGGTTAGATCTTATGTGTTTTTTCAACCATTTCCCTCTTGTAAAAACATAAAATCTTATAAGATATTTCTAAAAGACACAACAAAAACATAGAAATATACATCACCTATTTAGTCAATGATAGGTAACTATTTCTCATATATGTGGCTTAGATCTCATTTGCAATGCTTATTCCTTTTGGTTGTCATAATATTGAGCCGACGTTTGGTTTTAACAAATAAGTCAACTGTACACTATGCATGAAATGAGTATATACAACTCATGTCTGATATTGGTGACAACTAAGCTGATGAAATACGTGTATATCTAAAATTTTCTAAAATCCATAATACAGAGTAACTTCACACAAATTGAGTTGACTTACAATGTATTTACTAATCTGGTAAATGTCATAAAGTAATAGTTGATATAGAATGCACGAACCTCGATAATGAGTATCCTTCATGGAAGTCACTGCAGCAATAACTGGTGGACGTAAAGACATGATGGCATCTTTGTTAAACGACTTAGCCATGGCATCCCACAGTGCTCCATGTTGCTAATGTATACCGTTTGTACATGGTAAGTTTCTGCAAATGAGCGATAAAATGTTAGCCATGTGGTCGATTGTACGCAACAAATTAGATATAAAGCAGTGGCATATATATGTTCTAGCATTAAAACAACTTGTGTGGTGATTTTGTGTGCAAAAAATGTGAGGCACTTACGGCATCTGGATTTTCTAGTTCATAATGTTCTATTTTAGTCCTTTGACTTTTATTATTTTCTATTCCTATCAGATCAATTTCCGTGATTAACGGTAATCAGTTTATTATCTATTTGATCATTAGTACTATTATTCTCTTTAATTATCTCATTATAGATGATTATATTTATATTTGATCAATCTCCGGGAGATTTTCCCGCAAACGGCTTAAAATATCAAATAACGCGTCCCGACACGTCCGTTAATGTCCATATCAAATTTAAAACAATTTAACTTTATTACCTATGGTGTAAATAGTCAAAGTTTAAGTAAAAATATTTTTACATTCATTAAAAATACTAGGAAACTTCGAGTCACGTTTTAAATCACGAGTTTAGACCATTTAGTAACCCGACAAGAGCCAAAACGCACCTAGGATCCCCCTAGGATGCTTGCTCATGTTCGAGCCCCACAAGGGAGCAAGAAGGCACAATTTTAGCTTGTTGGTCCCAACCATGGTACCAACCTTTGTCTTATATTCATTCAAACACACACACTTGATTTCATAACACAAAAAATTCATTTTCATCTTTCTCTCTTTTCTCTTGTTGCGTCCGACTTCCAACACACACACAAGCACATAATTTTTCCAAATTTGATCAAAAACATGAGAGTTTGAGTGTTTCCGGGTTGATTCCAATAGGCGTGGGTTCATTAAAATAACGTTTGGGTTGTCGGTTTAGTGCTTAATCTCATTTTTAAAACCCTCTTTGTAAGTCATCTATTTCTCAAATATTTTTGTACTTTTAGTAGTGTTGTGATGCATAGATAATAGTTGTACGGTTTGTTTTCTAATAATCGAAAGCTTAAAGTTTTTAAATAAATATTAAGGGGTTTTTGTTTGGTTCGAACGTGGGTACAAAGGGCAAGGGAAAGACCATTTTATTATTGTGGTAGTGATGGTTGAATAACATTTATATACTTAGTATCTTATTTCTATTTTCGGCTTAAAAATAAGCTTATACGTCTTATTTATGGCTTATATACTTTCCGCTTAAAAAGAAAACAAAGGAAAAGCATTTTTGGTTATTACCTATGCTTGTCAGATTTTTATAGCTTATTTTGCAAACTAGAATAACTAATAGCTTATTGGCTTATTAAATAAGCTCTATGTTTGGTTTTTTGAGCTTATTGCTCACGAAAAGGAAAGAGAAGACCAAAGGGGTAATTTTGTTCATTTACCTCTTTCGCCATATATTTGTAGCTTATTGTAGTAGCTTATTTTGGTAACTAAAAGCACTTATAGCTTATTTGCGTATTTTCGAAACTAGTATAACTTATTTGGGGCTTATATGACCCACGACCCAATAAGGCCCAAGAAGCCGTGGCTTATTATGGACCTTATTGTGGTCCGACTTATTTTTATGGCTTTTGGTTATAGCTTATTTTGAGATTTAAGAACTTGCGTAGCTTAACGGCTTAATAATAAGCTACGGATAGCTTATTATGGGCTTAAAAGGCCACGACCCAATAAGCTAAGCCCAAACTATGGCTTAGTCTTGGTCCGTGAGCCTTGGCTTCTTTCGTGGATTATTCGTTGGACTTATTTTCTAAATGGGCTTGATAATGGGCCTAAAATGGGTTTTGAAACTAATAAACAACATTATGGACTACTAATGGGCCTCAAGGTCCAATAAGCTAAAACTAGTTATTTTGAAGGCTAAAAGCGGACTTTTAGTAACGATTTATACTTATATATATTGGATAGTCAAAATAGTCATTTGAAGGAAATGCGTCTTGATAAATAACGCGAAATGTGGATTTTGGTCGTTTTGTCGGAATTGATTTATTTAAGAGAAAGTCTTTGAAAAATGAGGTTTAAAAACCTTGAAAACGTCTTATAAACGAACGGGTCATGCCGAAATTTCATAAAAATATTATACTTATAATATTTTACTAAAAACATAATTTCTTAGAAATCCGACAAAAGGACGATATAATAAAATATTATTATTTTAATAAACTGACTAAAAGACAAAATATATTTTATAAATTATGAAACTTCTATTAATAATTTAACGTAACTAAAACGTGTCACTTTTCATAATCAATACAATTAAACTAGGCAACTTAAGACTACCGGATAGATTACCGGAACATATTTATTAATAACTATTATCTAAGTGTGGATATTTTTCTCGTCTAATTTCCTAAATACTATAAGTGTATATTATCTAACATACATACTTTGACATATTTTCATCGAGTCTAAGTCGCCAACCATCACGTAACCAATAACGTTAAAGGTGATCGTACAACGCACATTTTGATTTCTATGCATCAACCTTAATCATACATTTAAGAAATATAAATCTAAAATCGGACATTAACTGGATTAGGTCGTGTCTGAAAGCCGTTGCATACAATCAGCTACTTATTACTTTGTTTAAAGGTGAGTTCTCGTAGCCCCATTTTTAAATTCTTTTTCGTTGGAGGAAAATGATACTCAAAACCTATTTCAATTACTTTTAATTCTGTGCAAAAACTTTTTATTTCTTTTTAGACAATGCTATGTGCCTATGTTTGCGTGTATGAATGATATGTGAACACTTTATGAATGTCATGTGAACACTATGTGAATGCTATGCGAATACTATGAGATCTATTTATGCGAAGTTCCACTGTGAATTTCTGCACCACACTATTTAGCCGACTGTGTAGCTCCAGCTGGTAGGCGATAGGTCCGAAGGACTATAAGCGCGCGAGATATTATTAATTTGATGATTTGGGTTGGGATACCCTGGTATGATGTGTTGATGTGCTGATAATTTAAATACTATTATATGCATTCTGCTTTCATATTGCACAACTGTCCACTCTTACTTTCTAGCACAGCAACTGGGTTTACTCCTAAACCTACGAGCTCACCAACGTAATGTTGACCCTTTCGAGTATCATTTTCAGGTATTGTGAATGATAAGTGAGATCAAGATAGCAGGCTTTAGCAGACCTAAGAGCATCCTTCATGGATCTTATCTTGAAAGACTTGCATTTGGAAACTTGTTTAAGTTTAGCTTTTGGATTCCTTTAGACTTGTATCCCTCCGGATGTGAGGTGTTGATTGTAATAAATTTCAGACTTATGATGTGGTTCAACCTGTTTTGACACAAGTTCCATACTTGTTTTCGAAGGATGTTGACACTTGTTTTAATGCATATTAGTTTTCTCTATATTGACGCTTTGTGTTATGACGATCAATCCTCCGTCACGCCTCGTGTTTCTGTCGTAGTCGGGGTGTGACAGATTAGTATTCAGAGCCAATGTTATAGAGAATTAGGTGGTTTGGCCTAGACTATAACCTAAAAACCTTCACATAGCTTGCATGATAGGATCTATGTGCGCGATGTTCCGCTTATACTTGCTTTTGCGCGAATCTATTATCTATCTTATATTATCTATCATATATCATATATCTTATATCATCTATCTTATACTATCTATCTTATATTATCTATCTTATATTATCTATCTTATATCATCTATCATATATCATCTATCTTATAATATCTATCTTATATCATCTATTTTATATCGTCTATCTTATATCGTCTATTATATATCGTCTATCTTATATATCGTCTATCGTTTATCGAACTAGATGAATCAATCACTGAGCTGCGTAAGCAAGATACTGAGTATAACTGGGAAAGGAGGCATATATAAGTACGGTGGCCAACGTAATTATAGATGCGTCACGACCATCGTGGACTTGGCTATCCCGTTCACTCAGATCGGTGTTGACACCTTAGGACCGTATGTATGCGTACTATAGTATATTAGGACCGTCTAGATGCGAAATATCCCTCATACTTAACGTTACCTACATCCTCCCTCGCGTAGACAATGTCGCCAAGAATGATGACACGAAGTGCAGGCCGACAGACTGCTGCACCACGAGGTGGAGGGACGGGTGGACGGACTGGTAAAGGAGGTGGAAGAACTGGAGAACCAACGGGCAGAGTTGGTGGTCGGACTGGTGATCAAGATGGTCAAGGAGGTGACCAAGGTATCAGGGCAAATGAAGGCGTTGATGAAGTCCGGGACTTCTCCACGGTCATCACTCAGCAATTGCAAGACCTACTTCCTACCATCATTGCTCAAGTAGGTAATCACGCTAGCAACATCCAGGGTGATGTTAGGAGTGCTAACGTGAGAAATGGTCAAAATGGTTGTTCGTATAAGGATTTTATGGCGTGTAACCCAAAGGATTATGATGGGAAGGGTGGTGCGATAGTCTACACCCGTTGGATTGAGAAAATGGAATCAGTCCAGGACATGAGTGGGTGTGGAGCCAACCAGAAGGTCAGGTACATTGTCGGTTCATTTATTAGTAAGGCACTGACATGGTGGAACACTCAGGTCTAGACTAGAGGTCAAGAAGCCGCAATTGGCATGACCTGAGAGGACTTTAAGGGTTTGATGAGAAAGGAGTTTTGGTCCCTAATAATCGTGTTATCAGAATCTGGATCAGAGTTTTGGAGTCACCGCGATGGTAGAGATGGCCATGCCTCCGTACAGATCGATTCCATAAGTTTTCCTAGGTTACGCTCCCTCATGTGTTACCCTAGGAAACAAAATGATGAGAGGTACATCTATTGCTTGCTCCACAGATCCATGCGATGGTGCAGCAACGGAGACCAACAACTATTAGTTTGCTGTGTTAAGTGGAATGCTAACCGGTGAGGTAATTAGGAATGGATCGTTGAGGAAGAATACTGAGAAGAGAAAAAATGGCGGGGAGCCAAGTAGGGATGGAAATGTTAGGGATGACCACAAGAGATCTAGGACTAGAAGGGCGTTTGCCATAGTCACTAACCCTGTTAGGAAAGAGTACACAGGTACGGCAACCAAGTGTACGAACTGTAGCTTTTACCATAACCCCTAGATGCCAGTGTACGAACTACAATCGTTTAAGGCACTTTGTCAAGGATTACAGGGCAGGGCTTAGGATAGATGACCTGTTTGATCAGCTGCAAGGATCATAGTATTTCTCTAAGATAGACCTTCGGTCCAGATACCATCAGCTGAGAGTGCACGAGGAAGACATTCTAAAGACTGCATTTAGAACTCGATATGGACATTTCGAGTTCACAGTAATGCCCTTTGGATTGACGAATGCTCCAACGGTATTCATGGACTTGATGAACCGAGTGTGTAGACCTTACCTAGACAAATTTGTGATATTGTTCATAGATGACATATTGATCTACTCTAAGACCAGGGAAGAGCACGAGATGCATCTAGGGTTAATCTTAGAACTGGTCAAGAAGGAGAAACTGTACGCAAAATTCTATAAGTGTGAATTTTGCTTGCAAGAAGTACAGTTCCTTAGGCATGTGATTAACGGTGATGGTATACACGTAGACCCTAGTAAGATTGAAGCTATTAAGAATTGGGAAGCCCCTAGAACCCCATCCGAAGTTCGTTCATTCTAAGGATTAGTAGGATATTACTGTCGATTCATCGAGAATTTCTCCAAGATCGCTAAACCGCTTACCATCTTGACTCAAAAGAATAAGAACTATGTTTGGGGTGAGGAACATGAAGAGGCATTTTAGATCTTGAAGGATAAGTTATGTAATGCACCTGTTCTAGCTCTCCCCGATGGACCAGAAGAATTCGTAGTATACTGCGATGCGTCAGGTCTAGGACTAGGTTGTGTGCTTATGCAGAAGGGTAAGGTGATCGCATATGCCTCTAGATAATTAAAAATCCACGAGAAGAATTACACTACCCATGATTTGGAATTGGGTGCAGTTGTATTTTCCCTTAAGATCTGGAGACACTACCTATATGGGACAAAAAGCGTCATATACACCGACCACAAGAGTCTCCAGTACATCTTTAACCAGAAGGAACTGAATATGCGTCAATGTCGTTGGATAGAGCTATTCAGCGACTATGACTGCGAGATTCGCTATCATCCTGCTAAGGCAAACGTAGTAGCCGATGCACTAAGTAGAAATGAGAGAATTAAGTCTATGAGAGTTTGAGCAATTGATGAGGTGTCATTTTATACACTTTTTCGGGGTCGTTTAACCCCCTAAATCATGCATTTATGCCCAAAATAGGTACTTAATCATTCCTTTTCAAGTATTTAGCATTTGGAAGGCATTTGAAGGAAATACACATGACTTGGGCTCATTTGGAGAAGAAACAGACAAGACTACGGACCTACACCAACATCTCTCAAGATTATGTTCTCAGCGTATGGAGACAGCGTCACAGATTACACGTGACGCCGTCACAACTCTTACCAAGACGGCGTCACAAGAATCCATGACGACGTCAAAATGCACGACCCAGCCCATTATCTAGAATATTCTATTCATGACGGCGTCACGATTAAAACGCGACCTCGTCATAGCGATTTTCCTATATATACAAATCTGTTTTTAGGGTTTTAAGTGTGTAACTTTAGAGTAAAAGAAAGAGTTTGTTTAGCAGCTGTTATGGACGATTTTAGGGCCTCAAAACCCTATTGTACTCTCTTCAATTCATGTTTTAATCAAGTAAGACTATCTTAATCATTCAATATGTCTTGTTGTGTGATTCTTATCTGTTCTTCTTTAACATGCTTGGCTAAACCTTCTATTGTGTTTATTTATGATTGTATGAAACCTAGAATGTAGATCTTAGTGGTGTTGCTTCTTGTGATGAATATGCATGTTAGGTCTTAGAAAACCAACTTTTGTCTGTATCGTTGTTGATATGTCTAGGAAAACATTATAGCCTCTTCCAACTTTAAAAGAGGCAAGCTAGTCATTAATTACTTTTCATAGAAAAACACTTTCTCTCTCTAGATATTCTCTTTCAAGTGTTTCTCTCTCTAGAAACTAGCCAAATCCAAGAATTGACCCCGTGTTATGATATAGGATATACCACAAGAATATTAAATAGATGGCGGGTTCGTGTAATTCGTTCATGACTTAGGAAATAATTACATAGATCATCACAAATGTGACAAAGCAACAACACTAGGAGAAGCAATCTAGGGAGTAATACATGATTAAATAAACATAATCTTTTATTATATTGTTATCACCAGTAGCTTAGTTTATATTTCGTTTATTAGCTAAAACTAACCACCCTCTCAATTATATGATTTACTTGCTTTTCATAAAATATAAAAACACAAAAATAATCTTTTCTTAACCTTTAGAATTCTGTTAGACATTGATCAAGCCTTTCCAACCTATTCCCTGAGTCAACGATAACACCCCCCCCCTCAGAGTCTTGCCTATACTACTACTACAACGATTAGGTGTTCTGCCTAGGGAGTTGTAAAACTTTGTGTTGAAGTCCTACGACGACCGCATCAAGTTTTTGGCGTCGCCGCCTGGGGAATAGTTAGGTTTTGATCATAGTTTAGCTTAGTTCTACTCGCTTGAATCCTTTCAAGTGAGAATTTAATTTATGTATATTAGCTTTCTTGTAGTCTATCTTTTCTTCGTGTTATCTGTTTCGTAACCCATTCTCGTCAACCACCATGGGAGACTAGAATCCTATCTGCACTCTTGGAGACTACTCCAAACCTAGCCACAAGGGCTACAGGAATACCATTGAGCTCCCTATAGGGAACAATGTGGTATCTTTTCGATCTGACACCATCCGGTTGGTGCAAAACGGATGCTCATTCCACGGACTTTGGTCCGAGGATCCAAACAAACACCTTAAAGATTTCCTAAAACTTGTGGACTCACTTGACCTTGACGGTGAAAACAAGGAAAGAATGCGCCAACGTTTATTTCAATTTTCCCTTCACTATCAAGCTAGCAATTAACTTGAACGTCTTCTAGCAGGATCCATCACCACATGGGAGGATCTTACTACCCGATTCCTTGCTCAATTCTTTCCACCGGGAAGGACCGCAAAACTTCGCAATGATATCCTAATGTTCCAACAACATCATGGAGAATCTTTATCCAAAGCATGGACTCGTTTTAAGTACTTACTACAAAAAGTCCCTCATCATGGCATAAACCTTTGGCACCAAGTCTAAATTTTTTATGACCATGTCAATCCCGTCACAAGACGAACCATTGACCAATCGGCTGGTGGTAAGCTTCGTGGCCTTAACGCCAAAGAATCCTGGGCATTATTAGAGGATCTCGTCCTCTATGACAACGAAAGTTGGAATGACTCAAAGGATTTCGCTAAGCCGGTCAAGGCAATCGCTTTGCCTCAAGATGTCCCGAGTACATCCGACTACCGTCTAATCGAGCTCGAAAATCAAGTCCAACGCTTGATGGAAGCTCATCTTGCTCCAACACAACCTACTCAAGTGAACAAAATCAATACCTCATGTGAGATCTGCAGTGGTCCCTACGACACTCAGTATTGCATGGAAGATCCCCGAACAAGCCTTTGTCGAATACGCATCATCGCGTACCGATGAAGCAGGAGGTGAGTGGTATACTTTCAAGCCCGAGCAAAACAATCTTGGTGACACCTATAATTCATCATGGAATAGTCACCCAAACCTTAGGTGGAGACAACCCCAAAACTCTCAAAATAATTTTTTTTTAAAAACCCCTAATGGTTCAACCTAGCGGTTACAATCCTGAAACGCTCCTTTCTAAACAACCGTCCTTAAAAACTTTAGCAGTCAGATGAATAGGAAGGGACAAAGTTCCCCCTTAATGGATTCAAGACGTTGGATGTCTATGTTTGAAGCAGATTTCCAAACAAAGCAAAGTGAGGATGACCAACAAATTCAAACACGTGTTGAAGGACATTACGATCGAAATAGCGGGAACATAGCCTAGCGATACGGGGAAAGAAAAATTGAGCACTCCCAAGTTTATCTGCTCATTCTTCACACATAATATATACTGCTATGCTCAGCACAAATTTACAATTATCCAAGCCATCTACAATCCACTCTACAAGCACAAGGATTCCGTGACGACGAAACACTATGAAAATAAGGCATGGAAAAGACGGACAACGGGAAATACTCATTCCAATAACATCTAACCCACCTGACATCAGTTTCAGTTTCATCACTGAAAGGTCTTAATTAAACTTACTCTTTGTAACTACTCTGATTGGTCCCCGTCGTCCAACACGGAACTTGTTTTACACAAGAGGGAGATGGGGGAAGTGATGTTTATCGAGATAGTCCTAGTGGGAAGGGGACAATTCCGCTAGGAAGTACCAAAGCAGGAGAGCCACTGTATTTTATTTAATTTTTAGGGGTCGTTTAACCTCTTAAAATGCTGCTTTTACTGCCCTAAAATAGGCACTTTATCGTTCCTTTTCAGGTATTTAGCAGGTTGGAATGATTTGGAGGGAAATAACACGTGATTTGGCTCATTTGGGAAGAAAGGACAAGACTACAATACAAACATCTCTCAAAGATTTTGTTAGGTTATCAGGGTGGCGCGGGTCAAGGATTACACGTGACGCCGTATGACTAACTTTCTTACCAGATGGGTCAGAATGCACGACCCAGCCCTTATATAGAATTTTATTCATGAACGGCGTCACGATTAAAAACTGCGACTAGTCTCAGGCAAATTTTACTATAATATACAAATCTGTTTTTTAGGGTTTTAGTGTGTAACTTTAGAGTAAAAAGAAAGGTCGAAACTAGTTTTGTTAGAAGTGTTAGGGGCGATTTTTAGGCCTCAAAACACTATTGTTCTTCTTCAATTTATGTTTTAAAAGTAAGGGACTATTTAATTCATTAAATAAGTCTTAGTGGTGTGATTTTTATTTTCTTTCTTGCTTTTCTTTTAACATGTTTGAGCTAAACCTTTCTTTGTGTTTACTTTATGATTGATGAAAACATAGAATTGTATATCTTAGTGGTGTTTCTTCTGTAGATGAATATAATGTTAGGTCTTTCGAAATCTTGCTTTTATTCTGGTTACTGTTGATATGTCTGGAAAACATATTGTTGTAGAAAGGATACGTCGGTTAACAGTATTCATTTACTCTCCTGCCCCTTATTTGTTGATCCACTTTAATTATATTTCAAATGCGTTTAATTTACTCTTAGGGGGCCTTGTAATTGTCTTCATTCTACCTTACTTGTGGTTGCCTTAGATATTAAATTGATGGTGGGTTCGTGTAATTCGTTCATGGACTTAGGAAATAATTACATAAGATCATTCACAAAGTGTGAAAAGCAACAAACACTAGGAGAAGATCTAGAGAGTAATAATGATTCAATGAACGCGATCTTTTATTATATTGTTATCACCAGTAGGCGTAGTTTTATATTTTAGTTTAATAGCTAAACTAACCAACCCCTCAAATATATGTTTTTATTGCTTTTCCTACTTAAACATAAAAATAAAAAATATTCTTCTCTAAACCTTAGAATTTGTTAGAACGTGATTAAGTCTTCCCAACTATTCTCCCTTGAGACAAGATTACAACAAAAACACTTTATCTTTTTCTATATTGTTTATTTTTTTTAGTCTTGGCCTATTCCTAATACTTACAACGGTTAGGTACTCTGCCTATGGAGTTGTAAAACTTCTTGTTGAAGTCTTTACGATGACCGCAACAAACTACACTAACAGGCAGTGGACCCGATCAGCTGTAGCTTCGTTGGTAAGTAGGGTGTCGATCTCTAAGAGAGGGCGTAATTATTTCTAACTGTTTTTTAGTTATCTAGTTGTTTTTATATATAATCTATTATATGTTAATATCTATGATAATCTAAAACTAACGCAAGGGGTTTTTCAGCTGAGAGGACTGGCAGTAACAATTTGGGTTTCTGGATATTTGATGACAATAACTAAGACAAGATGATAACAGAGATAAAGAGCGGTCCAAGCCTAATGTAAGGAAAACATACCAACCACGATTAATTTAATTAAAATGCAGGTTTGTTTATTTAGTGCAATGATTAATTATCTTGAAGGGGGACATCATTCCTAGATTTAGACGAGACTTCTTCCTAAAACCTAGACACGTTAATTCTGTCACAATTAAACGCATCCGCATAAAGCATCCTTTTGTTGATTATAATCTATCTTAGGATATAAGTAATGGTGCTCTTACTAAACCCTAGCTCATCGAGACTTTACCCACTTACTGCTTAACGACAATTGTTTACTAGCTGGTCCACTACTTTTCGATCTAACCAATTCCAATAAAAAACATCATTGTTGATCTAGGGTCACTGCTAGTACAAATTGTTCGTAAATTTGGCAAGGCATAAGGTATTTATTTGTGATCCTATGATTCTAGATATATAGATCGCTATATGAAGAAACCAACTAGGCTTAGCTCAGTTGGCCACCTGAGGTCTCCTAAGGAGCTTTGGGGGAGGTTGTTACCATGAGGTCTCGGGTTCGAGCCTCACCGGGTTTTCCTTCTTGGTAAGAATCTGTGTTGGGCTCTGCCCACTCATATGCGTCGAGTCTCTGGCTCGCTAACATTGGTCTTGTACTAACTTGCCGTTAAAAAAAAGATCGCTATATGAAGAGCTATCCCGGACTCTTAGCCTACGCCCACACAACACCGAAGTTGCAGCGCATTAAACATGTAGGACTAGACCCAGTTGAATGATAGGTCACATACAAAAGCACGTAAACAAGTATGAATTGATAAACATAATCAACAATCAACGATAAATTAAGCAATCGAGATAAACAAACCAAAGATTAGAATTATCATAAACATTAGAATTGATAAAAAAATCAATAAGAATTTTTGTTACTATTACTACAAAACTAAATATTCATCGTAATGTTTTTGTGATAGGTATGCGTCGTGGTAACGGCGACTGCTGGAATGCAATGCGTGATGTGGTAGAGGCAAAAGAATGTGCAGGCAAAAAGGCAATACCGGTGGAGCTAATCCGATCATCCGAGTGGAAATATTTATCGTGTTATGTGGTGACTTTTGTCAAGATCAGGAGCATGATATAAATAAATAAATAAATAATGTTTGAAGTATCAATGCAATAACTAAATAATAGTTTGAAATATGAATGCAAAATCTTGGTTGAGACTTGAGAATATCCACATGTTATCTTTTTAGCCGTTTTTATGTTTGTTTCACCATTTAATCTATATGTATTTGGGTAATTAGGCTACATACAAACAAATTGATAGATTTGAACACATAAAATGAAGTATGAAAAAAGAATAACACATCTTCCACTACGTAGGATGAAAAACGCCTAATCCTACGCCCTTTTGATTGAGAAAAGTTAGCTTCAGGTATAAGTTTTTTGTCGAAACAATAAAAATATGTTCATAAATTTTTACTCATCTATATCTGAGTTAAATAACTTAAATGTAGTTGGGCTTGCAGGAATGGCATATAGATAGCAAGGCCTTGTTGTTTGGATAGCCCAAAAATAGGTATAATACTTATAGCTTCCAGACTCCAGTCAGGCAGTCCAGATTTTGGTTTCAAAATGTTAAACATAACCATTTGAAATGGTGAAAAAAGTTTGGTTTGCAACACAAACTGAAAACCCAAACCATAAAAAGACTTCAAGTGTCCCAAGCCCATAGCTTTGGGTAAGTAATTAAGAGGTCAGGCAGTCCAGATTTTGGTGTCAAAATGTATACAACATAACCATTGTAATAGGGGTGAAAAAGTAGTTTGCCGTTGCAACACTAAACTGAAAACCCCAAACCATAAAAAAGACTTATATGTGTCCCTATAGCCATAGCTTTTGAGGTAAAAGATAATTAAGTATAATGGTCATTGTCAAAATAGAATACGAATCTCAATATGCGATGCACTCTCGATAAGTTATGTCTTATATTATTAATTCTCGTATCTTTTATTTCGTGATCGTAATGGTCATGCACATTTAACATGAATGTGTGATTAAGCAGGTTCTTGTTGTTCTTGATCAGTCGGCAGAGGGTTTTTCTATGTGGAGGAAGTAGATCGGACCATATTTGTCGTCTCCACGTTGAGAGTATCATGCCGGGGGACCTCTTGGTGGGCCTCATTCTTTTTGACTCAGTTATATGCACCTCACACTTGTTTCCATCGGAGCAGGAGATTGCTGCCAACATTGCTTTGTCCCAATGCTTCGGATTTTTGGCATGATGCAGTTCTGATTAAATCGGCAAGGGACACTAAAGGAGGTTGCGGAAAGCCATAGATATAATCAGGGCTGAGGGGGATCCCGCCTGGGCCTATAGACTCATCAACTTTTAAGAAGATACAGTTAGTTTTTTGGCCATCATGCAATGGGCGTGCAACGGTGATGGAGGGGTTGTTTCCCCGCGATATTGCGGAGACCGACGTTGGGATGTGAAACTCCTTAGGCCATAGTGGTGGGGTCATAATAATACTCCTTTATCTGCCCTCTACACTTTTGCCTTAGGCGGGTTAGTCTGGCCACAAACATGTCACATGTGTGCGCGTGTGTCATTAAGTTTTTCCATTCACGCGGCTCCTTCGTTAATTCTTCGGCCCCTGTGTATACTAATTACAAAGAGCATCTCGTCGCTGTGTTGATACTATTGTAGTACGGGATGATCTCCCATGGCTACACAGGTCCGCGAATATCCCCCTTGTCACACCATAGTGCGCAGTTGCGTCCTATCGGATGTCATGACTATTCTTCAATTTACTATCATTTAAAAAGGGTCTGCAATTAGCTTTGTAGTTTGGGTATCTCTTCGGTCCTGTCTTGTAACGTCGCCATCCGCGAAAGTATCTTTGTGCGTGGTGGGTGAGGTGTTGCTCGAAGGAAAGCCATTTTGTGGGGGGAGTTCTTGGTGACAGGAACTTTTTTGTATGAGAAGAGGTGGGGCGGGGTGGTTGGTAGAAGACCCTACCATGAGTTAAAGTGGGTGGTGGTGGTAAGGGGTGTTATGAAATGGTTGGGTTTACTTCGCTGATGATTTTAAAAGTTTGTTTGAAGGGGCGATTAAGGTGGGGGGGGATGTGGTGTGGTGTATACGTGTGAGGGGGAAGCGAGGCATGCGCTAGCGAGGGGGGGCTCCAGGGGGGTTTGTCATATGGAGGCTCGAGCTTGTAGCTGTACTTCCTCAATGCACTTGGGGGCATGGGTCGGTTATGGCGCGAGTCATGGAACTCCAATCCACCCCAATCTGCTCATAAGCCCAAAGTTCTTAGGATGTTATCGTCGTTTGAGGGATCGTTTACGGCCGCGACCACATATGTTCTTCTATTGGCTGAAATGTGGTTATGATGAGGCTGATTTGAATTGCTCGGTGATACTTGGGATATGTTTAGATCGTTGTCCGAGCTCGTTTGTCGTTTGCCTGCGTGATGTGACGATGGGGACCGTAGCGCGCCCTCCTATGTTTGTTAGCCGTGCCATTATGTCGTTTTATTGTGAATTGATTTGTTGAGTATAACAGTTTATTGATACAATTGAACGTTTCCAAGGGACGTTCTTTTGATTTTATTTCCCTCGTTCGCCGCAACAAAAGTCTACGGTGTGTCTTAGATAAATGTGTATCATTCTTCTTGGTTCGCGAGCTGCCCACATGGGGCTCAGAATTTCTTGACCGTTAATCCCCATTGAAGTGGTACTTGGTCCAACATACTATCGTCGGCTCTGGAAAGTCGTTACGGGACTTCCTTATAGAGTACCAGGCTTAATGATCCCTTGCTTTCCGGTTGATGAGCCTTGCCCAAGTTTGCACGCAAAGGTTGTTGTGTTGGTTTCTTTTGGGTGTAGCATGCGGTCCATTGCAAGGAAGTTACATGGTTTTCAAATCGCATAGGATGAATTTGGTTGGGATGTTCTGCTCGATGTTGTTCGTTTAACGAGATGGATTTTTTTCTAGAAAGGAGGCCACGTGAACTTTCTGGTCAGATCCACTCGAAGGGAGGAGTCTACCTTTCGGCCGCTGATAATACTTGTGTTTGGCGTGGGCTGGGGGGTGCAATTGGCTGTGTGTGGATCTTACTTGGAGTTGTCACCTCTTGTTGGGCTCAGGGACAATGGATTTGTTGCAGGACAAGCTGCGTTGAAAGCGGAATCGAGCAAAGTTGCTAAATATACGAGAAGAAGCTTGTTATAGGAGAATATACAACAGCGTCGTTTATCCCTTTTGCTTTTGATTATACAAATTTGGGGTGTCCTATCAGCACCGGGAAGCGAGGAGTTTTTGAATATGGTTCCAAATGGGTTTGTTCGCAATAGTATTTGTCGACCCGAAAGGACACATAACTTTTTTTTTAAGTTGATTGATTTTGCATATCCAGAAAAAGAGGTTGCGGCGCCAGCTTGTTGTATCCAGTTTGCCCTCGTACCATCTTATTGTAGTTGTTTTTATTTATAAACCAAAGGAAAAACATTCTCAAGAAGTAACTTGCGTGAGATATACAACATACGTAACTAAGAAATAATAAACGTTCTTGACAAATTTGTACATTACTCTTAAGGCTGTGTTTGACAACAAGCGTTTTTGGAGTGTTTAGGAGCGACAAGCAATAAACATTTTAGATGAAAAGCTTGTTTGGCAACACCTCAACAGGTATTTGAATATTGTTTAACCACTCCAATCTCAAATGCTTATTTAAAAAGCTTTTCAGAATTGCTCCAAGCAGATTGTTATAAATTTACATTTATACCCTCAAATATAAAATTTATAATTTCTTTAATTAGTTTATATGCAATTTTTCGTAATTTTACACTTTTTAATTACAGCTTACAGCTACGTTACCAAACACTTTTTTTAAACAAACAGCTACTGCTTACTGCTTTCACCTACTGCTCCTGCTATTACTACGGCTTATTGCTATTACTACGGCTTATTGCTACTGCTACGTGTCACCAAACATACCCTTGTTATTATAGCTACATAATATGATGAGCTTAAAAAGGGTATTTAAATTCTTGATTTGGTCGGTTCAAAGAACTAGACAAGATGCTTTTGGTATATTCAAAGTTTTGTTTGTAAGTAAATTGCGTATTAGTGATTAGAAATTTTAAATAAATCACATTTTTGTAATAAAGAGTTAAAGTTACAGTTAGGGGTTAATTGCGTAAAAACTGTATACTAGAGATTTGTACACTAGCTGAGGCGTCGCTGCACTTCGCTCCCCTCGCCTCCCTGACGATAGTATTTTTTTTGCCATTGTGTCGCTCAAATTTTTGCTAGAGATAGGAGCCGCACGCTGTGTGTATTCTGCGAATATTTTTGCATGTAAATAAACCATTTTACCTTCAAATTTTGAAAAAGTGAGGGTTTTAAAATGGTCAAAAAATCACACATAGCATCGATTTAAAAGTTGAACGACACAATGGCAAAAAAAATAGTTGTCTACATACAATGACAAAAAGTGACAAGTATAGTACATTTTTAAGCAATTAACCCAAGTTAGTAAACTAGAAAAAGAATCGAGTCCCGATTCGCTTCACCTTTTCGTTAGGAATCAAATTAGTCGCTAATTATTTACGAGTAAAACACAGGTGATAGTTGACTATCTTATACATTTCGTCTTTGTGATAAGATTTCGCGCTCTGCAACGCTCCTGCATCTCACACACACCTTTCAGCTGCTCAATAAGGACCTTTAGGCTACTGACATCTCCACTTTCACATCGGCTTTCTATTCTTCAAAACTATTTCATAACCAATTTAGTTTAACAAAGAGACTGACACCACAAAAATACATTTTAAATAAATAACCACACACACAAACAACACACAAATCGGTTTTATAATTTCTTTAATTAGGTTATATGCAATTTTTCGTAATTTTACACTTTTTAATTACAACTTACAGCTACGTTACCAAACACTTTTTTTAAACAAACAGCTACTGCTTACTGCTTACTGCTTACTGCTTACTGCTTCTGCTAACTGCTCCCACTTACTACTAATGCTATTACTACGGCTTATTGCTACTGTTACGTGTCACCAAACATACACTTGTTATTATAGCTACATATGATATGATGAGCTTAAAAAGGGGATTTAAATTCTTGATTTAGTCGGTTCAAAGAACTAGACAAGATGCTTTTGGTATATATGCAAAGTATTGTTTGTAAAGTAAATTGCGTATCTAGTGATAGAAATTTAAATAAATCACAGGTAATAAAAGAGTAAAAGTTAGTAAACTAGAAAAAGAATCGAGTCCCGATTCGCTTCACCTTTTCGTTAGGAATCAAATTAGTCGCTAATTATTTACGAGTAAAACACATGTGAAAGTGATATCTTATACTTTCTCCTTTGTGAATAAGATTTGATTCCTAAGACTAAGTGCAATAAGGACCTTTAGGCTACTGACATCTCCACTTTCACATCGGCTTTCTATTCTTCAAAACTATTTCATGACCAATTTAGTTTAACAAAGAGACTGACACCACAAAAATACATTTTAAATAAATAACCACACACACAAACAAGACACAAATCGGTCGCCTGGCCGACCAACTTCCCCATTTTGTACCTAGAGGAGGCGTCCTTGTGGCCAATGTGCAATAAGTGAGACCGAGTGGGACTAGTCCTTATGGGTAGACCGACCGATTGTTTTTCCCTTATTGTGCCTAGTCTAAAGGGTTGTTTAGAACCTTTGTATAAAAGGAATTTTTCGTCTCAGAAATCTTAATCTTTTGGTCTCAAAATGGTTCCGAATTTCCAATTAATTTTTTTTATTTCTCCAATAAAATCATTTCAAGTAATACTATCAAATTTTGATTTAAAAAACCCATTATAAGACCATCAAATAAACACACCCTAATATAATTGTATCCCAGGTTTCACGATTAATAAAAGTCTAGGTTTAATGGAGTTCTGAAGCAAATTGGCAACTTAAAAGAATCCTAAAACAAAGATAAATGAGAGGCACTGCCTTGCCACAATGTTCCCGCTACTAGTTGAACCAGGCAAATCATGTATTCTTGTTTTTGCTATTCAATCTTACAGTCCTCTATTCATTGTTCGTGTGGAATTTACTTGGTGCTCTGCTACTCTATGAGTTCAAGAGTCATCAGAACACTTGGTCGCAACGTTTGACGCGTCCATGATGGTGCCCAGTGCTTTGTTACTCGGCTGTGTTCTGTTTAAAGCTAGCTAGGCACGGTGTCGGGTTGTATAAAATAATTTGAGTTTCAGTTTTCTTTTTTCCCTTCTGTTTATGTTTGGTGAATTTGCCTCATTTTGTTGATTGCTTTAGAAAAAAATCTTTTGCCTCATTTTGTGTATATTTAATGTGTATGAAAAGTTAAAAACCAGAATCTGTGGGTTCATATTTGTATTTTAAGAAGAAATAATAGTCTGTGGGTTATAGACGAATTTAAATACTATTTTTAAGTAACAAAATGACAAATTAAAATTAAAATACTCCAGTAAACATAGACGAATTTGAATACTATTTCTAGGAACCAAGTGACAAATAAAATAGTTTTCTTGAAGTATCCTCTATGTCAGTTTGACTAAGCATATCAAATATCAACCATCATTAGTCCATCAATAATATTTTCATAAAAAAAAAAATAGTTCTAGTTTGAATATTTGTCATTGATGACCAAATCAACCCCATAGAAATTTCAAACATATATATACCAAAGAGAACTCAACATGTCTTACGACCAACGAAACCCTATATATACACCATAAACTTAACTTTTACTTGGTTTGCCTCACTATTAAACTCTTTTGTTTTCTAACAATTTCTAAAGCACATAATATTATTCCCAAAATGACTTCAAGACCTTCTAATTTATACTCAAATAGTAAACCACCTCAGCCATCACCAAAGGCATGTTTATGTTCTCCAACCAATCATCCCGGCTCGTTTCGTTGCAGCCGCCATAGAGTTCCTAGCCGAAGGGTGGCTAGCCGTGGTTCATGGGAGTTGGCAATTGTTGCAAAAGCCAACTCAATGAAGACGTTTCTTCGAATCATGATAAATCCGTCTAGCCGTGATCTTCAAAGGAGGAGGAATTTTCAGCAGAAGCCCAGTAGGTTTTGCTTGTTAAATGGTAGTAGAAATAGACTCGCAGCAGTCTGCTGATCATGCATGGGCTCATGCTCATGGAACTGATCGAGCATTAAAAAAAGTTATTGAATTTAAACACATTATGTAATGTTCTGGATTCGTTATTTCACTTTGTAATTAAGCTACAGTAAATTGCTGTATATGTGTGGTGGTGATGTTAATTTTTTTGTAATGTTCATGAGCATGTACGTGTAAAGATATTAAAACAAAAGAACAAATATATGTGTTTTTATGGGTGCAGAAAGATTAAAAAAAGATTATTACGAAGTATAATGGACTTTTATTGCTTGAAGGTGAGTGTTCTATACACTAGTAACTTGTCATCCTTCTAGGGATGTAACTTGTAAGGCAATTGACCATTCAATTTACCAATAGTTTATGACAGTAATGATGATTAACGTCAAATTTGAGACGGGATATGTTATAGGTGCTACTATTAGTACCTTCTTTGTCTGTTAAAAAGTACAAAAAAATTATCAGTAAAGTACAAAATATGTTTTTTTTTTCAGTTTATAGTGCAACGCATTTTTTTTATCAGTTTTTATTTCGTAATTTTTAACAGTTTAATACTTTTGACATGTTAAACTTTATATTTTTCGTTCCGTATTTTCCGTGTCACAGTTTTATAACATATACAAAATTATAAAAATAAAAAAATAAAATAAATAAAAAAACATGAGGGCTACAAATGGCTTTTTTGAGGGGTATTATAAATATACACAATCACGGACAAATCCACTGTCGTTTTGACAGTGGATCTCCAATGCTACAGTAATGAGCTCCCATTTTAGGCTAGCCCGATTTTTTTTTTAAATTATTTTTTTTTTGTTTTGTTTTTTTAATTTGTATGTACAAAATAGGAGGGGAAAAAAAATATTACAAAAGTTCCGATTTATTCAGATAAAAAAATACCCGCGGAAACATCTTCGATACCTAATAACTTTAAAATAATCGATATGGTCACAAACGTACAACTCATTATATTAAAAAAAAACCCATATAGCAAAAAAAAAACCCACTTTAAACATGAGGCCCAACACATAAGCCATATAAAAAAAATTATTACTAATATACACATTTGTCGACAAATCCATTGTCGTTTTGCACAACTCATTATATTAAAAAAAAAACCTCATATAGCAAAAAAAAAAAAACACTTTAAACATGAGGCCCAACACATAAGCCATATAAAAAAAAAATTATTACATACACATTTGTCGACAAATCCACTGTCGTTTTGCACTGTGGCTGCTACAATACGCTACAGTGCTACAGTAACGGCCATATAAGCCATATAAAAAAATTATTACTAATATACACATTTGTCGACAAATCCACTGTCGTTCCCAAACGTTTGGCCCGTTTGTACCGCGTGAACGTTTGGCAATTGGCATTCACGTATGCCATTTTACTATCAAACATATCCTATCGTAACGTTTTGAAAATTTTGAATTGAACTCGTTCAAAACCCGATACAAAACGTTCATGCTTTTGTGACCTCCGACATATTATCTTCGTACACGGCCACGTAACATGTTGCAAACGAAGCAATTTCTTCTTCGACTCGGAGCCAACGGCCCGCTGCTACCGGCTCTGGTGCGGCGCTTCAACATTTTTTTCCCTTTCGGAGACACTATTTTTTACTGTCGACCTAGCCTTTTTTTGGCGAATCGACTTGTTGAGGTTGAGTGAGTGTTTGGGAAGTATACGTGATGTAATGATGTTTGATTTTGTTGTAGATTATCTAAACACGGTTTAGATTGTTGATATGTTGCCATCGTAAAAAAGCTTTGTTGTTGTCTTTGTATTGTTGAAACTGTTCCGGCGTCATCGCACCGGTGAGGAGGATTCATGAAACTGTTGTTGGTAAATTCAGACATTTTTTAGATTGCTAAAAAGAGTATGTTTGTATTTGAAGAGTGGTGAATTTGAATGTATTTTTGTATTTAGTAATGGTTTGTATATATAGGTGATTTGAGTGACGGGTGTAAAATGAATTTTTTTTTTTAAAATCACCGTTTAAAAAGGGGAGTAAAATTAAAAAAATTAAATTTTTTTTTTAAATACTAGCCGTTAGGGGCTAAAATGAAACATTTCAAAATTGGGGGGAACAGAGTAAAATTTAAATTATAGCCGTTAGGGGGGTAAAATAAAATTTTTTTTTTTTTTAAAACACCCCAACGCGCGTTGGCCGGCCAACGCCGAGCCCAACGCCGTTGGGCAACGCGTTGGTGGGGTGTAGTAACGCCGGACAACGCCGGCCAACGCTGTTGCCGGCGTTACTACACCGAAGCCTCTTATAAAGACGGGTGCTACTATTAGTACCTTCTTGACATGTTAAAAGGTACAAAAGAAGTGTTATAAGTAAAGTACAAAACATGTTTTTTTCTTCAGTTTACAGTGCAACGCATTTTTTTTATCAGTTTTTATTTCGTAATTATTGACAGTTTAAACTTTATATTGTTCGTTCCGTATTTTCCGTGTCACAGTTTTATAACATATACAAAATAATAAAAATAAAATAAATAAATAAACATGGGGGCTACAAATGGCTTTTTTGGAGGGTATTTATAACATGAGCCATAAAGACCTCTTCAAAAAAACCATTTGTACCTCTTATGTTTTTTGATTTTTATAATTTTGTTTATTTTATAAAACTGTAACACGAAAAATACGGAACAAAAAATATAAAGTTTAACAAGTCAAAAGTATTAAACTGTTAAAAAATTCGAAACAGAAACTGATACTTTGCACTGTAAACAGAAAAAGAAAATGAAATGTTTTGTATTTGTTTGTACTTTTCTAGTAGACCAATGGTACCAATAGTGGTACCCGATGGTTTTATCAGTTTACTGTGAAATGAAAGAAGGGTACTACTATTGGTACCCTCCTGGCCCACAAAAAAGTACCAAAAAGATACTTTTGATTCCTTTTATACCCTTTTTTACAGTGCAACGCAGTTTTTTATCAGTTTCTGTTCCGTAAATTTTGACAGTTTCATACTTTTGACCTGTTAAACTTTATATTTTTCGTTCCGTTTTTTCCGTGTCACAGTTTTATAACATATACAAAATTATAAAAAAATAAAAAATTAAAAATAAAAAAAAAATCAAAAAACGAGGGATACGAATGGTTTTTTGGTGGGTATTTATATCATGAGCCATTTATTTATTTGACCGTTTGTACAATTTTCATGTACTTCACGTATCTTCCACGTCCTTCATTTATTTCTCCTTAAACTTAGGCTTAAAATATATATATTAAAATACAGCAATTAAATGCATAATATAATATTTTTAAAACATGTTTTGATAAATATAAAAATTCCTATTCTAAAAAAATAGATATGAAATTGCCCCTAAAATCAAATACATTGCCACTCTTTGATTAACAGTCGCTGCAAGCTCATAAATGCCTCTTCAAAATTTCGCTAGGACAATTGCCCCAACGTTCATGGTAACACACTATTAAAAGAATGGTAACACACATTTCATATAGTTTATATGAATGCTCACGTAACGACACTCATTATTTTGAGACTCTAACAACAACATGTCATATTCGTAATAGATTTATCATCAAAATATAGTCTTGACTGCTCTAGGTTTTCCTGATAAAAAAAAAAGAAAAACTTTCATTTTGGTTTTACGAATGACAACACACATTTCATTTAGTTTTTTACGAATGCTCACGTAATGACACTCATTATTTTGAGAGAACAACAACAACATGTCATATTCGTAATAGATATGTCATTAATTTTATAGTCTGACTTGCTCTAGGTTTTCGTGATTAAAAAAAAAGAAAAACTTTCATTTTGGTTTTAGAAGTAAAGAAAGAAGAAGAATAGAAGGTGTTATTCCAAGCAAGTGGGAGGACCAATGCATGTGCTTAAAGCATTAAAAGAGTCAACTAAAATCATCTTGGCCACTGAATTGAAAAAATACTATTCTAATTCTTTGTTGACCCATTCTTATGCTCATTCCAACTTTCTCTATTGGCGGTCCTTTTAAGGGACCTTCCATAACTTTTTTCTGAACCGTTCTTTAAGGGTCCTTAATTACTCGCTAAACCATTGACGAAATTAATGTAAACACGTCGTGTTGGTTAAGCAAAAAATGTCTAGAATAAACATTTTGAAGTTTCACACTACTACTTTCATTTCAAAAAGTTATTTCTCACTAAATGGTTTTTTATTTTTGTGAGACCGAAAATATACGGTTTAACAAATGGAATTATTCTATTGTACTACTTATAGTTGTCGTTCTAAAAAAAAAATTTATACTACTTACAGTTAAGTTTTCTTTTTGTGAAGTATTTTTATAGACATCTACTAAATCTGTCTTTGAGACAGGGTCATTTCTGAATAGGGCTGAGCAAAATCAACCGAAAACGGAATCGAACCGATAAACCGAGCCGAGCCGAATCGACCGAAACCGAACAGATCATTTTCGGTTCGGTTTTCGGTTTTGTATGTTTATGGTTTTCGGTTTCGGTTTTGCTCGGTTCGGGTTAAAACCAAGAAAAATGCGCCTAAACTATCTATTCGGTTCGGTTTTGCTCGGTTCACTTCGGTTCGGTTTTCGGTTCATGATTTTCTCAAAGTCGGTTTTCGGTTCGGTTCGGTACGGTTTGGAGCCGACGCTCAGCCGACTCTGAATTTTTAAAGTTTTTTTAAGGAAATTACATAATAAGACCTTTCGAAAAGGAATATTATATATAAAGTGTCACCGTTTATAAGATATATTGCAAATTATTTATCTAAACGTTTAACATATAACTCAATTAAGATAGTTTTCATCTAAGGGTGTGTTTGGCGAAATAGGTTGGGGCTGGGGCTGGGGATGGGGCTTATATTATAAGCCGAAATTGAAATTTGTATTTTTTAAAATTTGTTTGGCAAATAGGCTGGGGCTGGGGCTTATTATTGCAAAATTACTAAAAATGACATAATTAAATAAATTTTTAGTATATGTTAGATATTTTTGTGGGTGTATAAGTAATTTATGGTTCAAAAGCCCCGGGCTAAAGCTTTTAGCCTCTATTATGAAGCTTATTTTATAAGCCGGCTTATTTTAAAAGCCCAAGCCCCCATAAGCCCTTAGAAGCCCCTATCCAAACACAGCCTAAATACATTTTTTCTGAAAAAAATATTTATACACATGCATATAATTGTTAAATGGACAAATTTTGGTGCTCTTAAAATTTTGTGGCCATGGCCGGTCGCCCACCTCGCACGTCTTAAAAAACGGCTCTGCTATAAGATGAATTTTATTCGCATTAAACAACTAATTTTACACACGTATTTGATATAGTGTGCGTAATTGTTTGAGAGTTCCATTCAGGCAAAGTTTTCTTTGTAAACAAATGCATGATAATCGTATAGCTTATACATTTTGCACGACGAGGAGATATAAAAGTCAGTAAGAAGATGGAGGAAACAAAATGGTTAATTCTAATTTATATTCTGAATTACATGATATTTATGTTTAAAATCCAAGAGTAATGATCAAATGAGAAATAAAAATACAATTAAAAAAATAAAAATTAATTACAATCTTATATTTTAAATGTGTTTACAAATAAAGATGCATCTCTTACGAATTAAATTGAATATATCTTGACTCAAAAAGTTCAACAAACGTAATAGCTCCTTAGTAAGTGGCTTTATATCAACAAAATTACTTGTTAACTAAGTGTGAAAACTAAGATGCGTGAATATAATTTTATAAACTGATTATAAATTTATCGTTACTCTTTATTAACTTTAATGTCTACGTATATTGGACAAATGCTTTATCGACACTGAAATATAATATCTCATAATATCTTATGAAAACTTATAATATCTCATAATATCTTAGGATGAAACTAGATGCTTCGTGTTCAAAGAAATAAACATATTGTCTAGAACACTCCACCTGCGATAACTTGTATATTATTTTTTTTGAACATAGATAACTTGTATATTAAGGATCAACAGTTGTACTGTAATCTAGAAAATACGAGTAATACTTTAATTAGTTTAGTGTCTTTAATTTAATTCTTAACTTCTTAACAATAAATCGATTGATATAAAAAAAGACAAAAAAATCGATTGATATTTGACGTCTATGATGTTGTATGACTTTTTTTCTTTTTTTTTTGGTTAAAAAAAATCCCATGCGCCAAATTATATTATAATTATAAATTATAATTATAATTATAATTATAAATTAAAAATTATAAATTAAAAGGCAGTAATTGGTTTTCGTGCCATTTAATATACTTCGTGGGTCGACCCGCTCTTAAACCACTCGACCCGATTATTTAATAATCATTACGTGTCTTTCACCACATATTTCTTTCACCACGTATGATTCATAGTTAACGTGTTCTTCCTCAAATCATTCTCTCTCTCATTTTTATGTTTTCACTTCTCGATTCTTCCTTATCTTCTTCATACCTTTTGAGTTCTGGGTTCTACCGTCCCCAAAAAGAACGCCGGCCAACGCAACTGTTTCTTCTCGCCTCACCGCCTGCCCACACATACGCTATCACTCTCTTCGATGCCGCCGATCTTTTCGTTGCCGTCGTTCGTGGTGTGTGGCAATGACGATCGGTGTGTGACGTTGGTTAGCTTAGGTGGGTGTGTGAGGTTCGTTTTGTTGGGGATTTGTTGTTTTGTGGGTGTTTTGATTTGTTGGGGATTTGTTTTTCCGACTCATACTCTCACACCGATGTAATGACATGATTTGTCATAGTGGTTATCTATTTCTTTTATCATATATGAGCCGACTAATTCTAATTAAACAAAATCCAACATATAAATTTTGGTAAGTTTGTCTTTACTTTTTTTATTTCGAATATCGATTTGGGGTATATTTGTTTTTGAGGATTTTTTTTTTTTGAACGGCAACTTTTATTAGACAAAAAAGAAACACTAGCAAGAAGCTAGAAAATTACAAGGAAAGTAAATAAGGGTGTTGCAACCACCTATCCCAACTAAACGCTTATTACATCTGGCGTGACACCAAAGAAACGAACGAGTAACAATGTCATCAAAGATGATATCTTTCCGAGGGGGTTGGGCTGCAAAAAGAACACTGTTCCGATAGTTCCAAATAGACCACCATGAAACGTAGAAAATACCTTCCAGCATGCATTTAAGAATAGACCCAAGACGAATATCCTTGAACCAAGACAACCATTCCTCGTAAGAGCTTAACGGAGACCACGTCAGATTCCACCATCGACATATAAGTCTGTGAAATATATAAGTCTATGAAATATATAAGTCTATGAAATATATAAGTCAGATTCCACGTTTTTGAGGATTTAGTTTAACTGAAATATATTTAACTTGAAATTTGATGGGGTTGGATTAGTAAAGTATACAAAACTTACAATCCATTATTTTGCGGTTTTGGATTTAAGTTCTTGGTATTTGAAAAGGACAACTTGTCTGAGTTTGAGTTTTGTGTGTTCAAAATTAAAATCAAAAGCTTTTCAATATCTAATGCCAGCTCTGATTGTATTTCTTAATGTGGTATTGGCTACTGAAGTTGAATTAGCTAACCCAATGCTTTCCACTTTACATTTCTTTTTAATACCACCTACCAACATTGGCTAAGTGATGGGTAGTCAAAGACGACTAATGGTCAGTACGGGTATGGATGGGCATTTTGAGCAGCACTAGCTTTATTATTGGTTTATAGCTATGTCAGACAAACACGCATGTAATTAAGCTTCAGTTTTCAAAATACGCGAAAGAAAAGCTAGTTACGTTGTGTCATGGTTACGATCATCTTATATAAACTGATTTGGCAGATTGTGCGAGCAACTGTATAAGTTTTGAGGTTATCCACATCTGGCAGGCAAGTTTTACTAACATTTGCAGCCATGACGTACCCTCTATTATGTGTAATATTGTTGTCGATTCTCTACTTAGAATTCCATTACTTTAGGATTTAGGTGTGTCCCGAATAGCTTATAAGCCGGCTCTGATCGACTCCCGTTACGCTGTTATGATATGAGAATAATAGAGAAATTTCATTATTAGAGGCTTTGATGAATCCGACAGGTTCGGTTAAAGTTGGTGACTAGTCCGTGTCATGGCTAGGCAAATTATTAATTGAGCCATAACAGAATGTCCACTTTTTCCGATTCTTAAGCTCCTTGAGCCTCATTGGATACATTTGCATTAATCTCATTTTTGTATCTCATCGTCATGTTAAAACTTTTTTAAATGTCGACACTCACTCACGGAAACTCGTAAAATAGATGACGTCGAAAATGACCTGAAAATACGGAATGTTACATTATGGTTGTGTGCATCTGTTTATATTTGGTTTCTCCATGCTTTTTTATATTGATGTGGTTACTATAAAGCGTAACCATGAACGAAAAGAGGCTGTGATGAATTTGAACACCTTTATTGATTAAAGTCGTGAATGTCTGCGTTTTGGCGGGGCGAACTATTAGGTTTGCAGCCATACCGGATGTTTCCGCTTTTTTCAATTATTGACCAATCTGAGCCTCACGAGATGTCTACGACATTATGCAAGCTTTGCCGAGTTTTATACCACTGATTCGTCAGGTAATTATTACCCGATGAGCTGCAACTTAAGATAACATGTTTAATACAATAGTTGCATACTGCTTGTTCAGATATTTTAGTCGAGAACTGAAACGTTTTTTCCTTTTTCTCTTCAGCTTTGTCAACTTCATATGCAGGATTAATTTTACCATTGAACCTTGTCTCCAATGTAAACCTTAAACC
>BQNB010027095.1:3133-13216 GCA_026074375.1 Tanacetum coccineum
AGACCTCTCAAGCTTATCGGGAGATTATAAGTTTAAAAAGGAGGGTCAAAAGACTAGAAAAGAAGAATAGGTCAAAAACTCATAGGCTTAAAAGATTTTACAAGGTTGGTTTGTCTAGAAGAGTGGAATCCTCTGATGAAGAAGGTTTGGGTGAGGAGGATGCATCCAAATAGGGGAGGATAGCTGATATTGATGTTGATGCAGGAATTAACTTAGTTAGTACTCATTTTGATACTGATACAAATATGTTTGGAGTACATGACTTAGTTGGTGATGAGGTGGTTGTTGAAACTGAAGTTTCTGCTAAAAATGTGAACTTAAGTGTTGATGAAGTCACTTTAGCTCAAGCACTTGCAACTTTGAAAAGTGCAAAACCCAAGGCTGACAAGGTTATGTTACAAGAACCAGAGCATGGTATAATTACAGCAACTGCTGCTACAACAGTTACAGCTACTAGCACAAGACCCAATGCTAAAGGGCTTGTTATTCATAAAGAGGAGCAAGCAACTACACCAACAGTTTCTTCTCAGGATAAGGCACAGGACAAAGGCAAAGGTGTTATGGTAGAAGAACCTGTGAAAATAAAGAAGAAAGATCAAATCAGTCTTGATGAAGAACTTGCTTTCAAGTTATAAGCTGAAGAAGAAGAAGAAGAAAGGCTTGCCAGAGAAAAAGCTCAAAGAGATGAAGAAGGCAACATTGTTTCATGGGATAATGTGCAAGCAATGATAGATGCTGATTATCAAATGGTTCAACAAATGCAAGCAGAAGAACAAGAGAAGTTGAGTATTAAAGAAAAGTCCAAGTTGTTTGTACAACTCTTAGAAGCACGAAAGAAGCACTTTGCAGTAATGAGAGCTTAAGAAATGAGGAACAAACTACCAACTAAAGCTCAAAAGAGAAATACAATGTCTACTTATCTGAAAAACATGGCTGGATACAAGCACAATCAGTTGAAAAACAAAAGCTTTAATGATATTCAAAATTTATTTGAAAAAGCTATGAAGAGGGTAAACACATTTGTAGATATGGATACAAAATTGGTGGAAGGCAGTAAAGTAAGAACAGAAGGCAGTGAGACAAGAACAAAAGGAAGTTCTAAGAGAGCAGGAGAAGATCTTCAACAAGAGTCTATCAAGAAGCAAAAGGTGGATGAGGATAATGAAACAGCAGAGCTTCAAAGACTAATATAAGTTGTTCCTGATAAAGAGGAAGTAGCAATTGATGTTATTCCTTTGGCAACTAAGCCTCCAATCATTGTTGACTACAAGATCCATAAAGAAGGGAAGAAAACCTATTAACAAATAATCAGGGCTAATGGAAGTTTAAAGATGTACTTAGTCTTCAGTCATATGCTCAAAAGCTTTGACATAGAAGATTTGGAAACCCTGTGGAAATTAGTAAAAGCTAAGCATGGATCAACAAGGCTAGATGAGGGCTATAAGAGAGTGCTATGGGGTGACCTAAAGACAATGTTTGATCCACATGTTGAAGATCAAGTATGGAGGAATCAACAGGATTACAGAGTATTAGATTGGAAAATATATGACTTATGTGGAGTTTATTCTTTAATGATGCAACATATGCACATTTATATGCTGGTAGAAAAGAGATATCCCCTTACACCTGCTACAATTACTGATATGTTAAACAATAAGCTTCAATGTGATTGTTTAAGTGAAATGGTATATCAACTTCTTAAACTTCTTACAAAGCAGCTCAAGAATCAATGAAGTGTTTGGAAGCATCCTCCTGGTGATTAATGAAGCTTTCAATGAAGAAACTTAAGATTTTGAAGAAAAGTATCAAGTTAGGGGAGGATTGTTGGGATTAAAAGACTTCATGATGATCTTGAAGTTACTGTTGCTAAGGTTTGTGTTACTTACTAGCTCCGCTAATTGAAGTTAGTGTTGTTCATTATATTTATGAATAAAATATGCTAAGTATTGAACTCTTGTTACTAACTGCTAGTGTAACTTACTTACTGCTAGGGTAACTAGTAATGCGCGCTAGATATGCCAAGTACAGCTAGAGTAAAAATTATAACTACTGAGTGAAGTTTGAAGAAAAAAAATCTAAGTAGTTATCTAGACTTAGAAAGTATGCTATTACAGCGAGTTAATTTCCTGCTGTGTATCAGTTACTACTGTTGTTAAGAGTTAATGTTCTTGGTATAAAGTACAACTGACTGAAAGATTACAACTGCTAAAAAAAAAGATATCTTGAAGATCAATATATTACTTATGAGATAAGGATTGTAGATTTATAGAAAAAGAATTCTTTGAGAATAATCTAAGTTTTAGTAATATATTGTAAATACGACTAAGACTATCCTTGGTGTATAAAAGGACGGTCCTAGGGCATAGAGTGTGCTAATCATAATCTAAGAAATATCTTGTTTATGATATCGTTCATAGCTCTCTCAAGGTTTTGTAACTCCGAATACTAGTTACAGTATTCCTATTAATACTATGAAGCTTTGTTTGTTAATCTGTGTGTCAATAGAATTACTATTCTAATGCATATTAATCTTATTGTATCTAAGACATTAGATTCCGCATAAACTTTGGTATATTTTACAAAAGTTTCCTATCATAGGTTGAGGATTTACTTGCATAACTCAAACCTACACAAGCAATAATTCAAGATCCATTCATGTGGATCAACAAAATACTTGAAGAACATAATTATCAGCTTAATTTAGATTCGACATTCCCACACAGAGGACAATAAAGAGCATCGCGCTCTAGGATTCTACCAAAGGAACAATGGAGACCCTTCATATCAAGAGCGAAGACAAACAATGGAAGAATCACTGAGCAAATTTATGGCCGAATCTGCAAAAAGACATGAAGAAAACTCCAACTTGATCAAGGAAATTAGATCTTCTACGGATGCCACTATTAGAAATCAAGGAGCCTCGATCAAAGCTTTAGAAATTCAAATCAGGAAAATGAGCAAGGTACTGCAAGAAAGGGGGTCTAGAAATTTTCCTAGCTCAACTAAAACGAACATAAGAGATCATGTCAAGTCGATTTCGACTACTGTTAAAGCTGCTATGTTCCCGATACGCTGTATTGAACCAGGCCAATACGCCGTATCAAGCCCATTGAACAGTAAGCTATTTTTCGAGCCAAGACAAGTGACTATTCCCTTTCCTAGTCACTTGTACGATGATTGCTATGATGAAGAGGAGAGATCGTGTGAACTAAAAAACTTTGATGCCTATTTAATTGGAACAACACTTCTTGACGATGCCTTAGCACCTAAGGAAAAGTACCCAAGGAGTTTCACTTTACCTTGTTATATTAATAATTTATGTTTTAATAAAGCCTTAGCGGACTTAGGAGCTAGCGTTAGTGTTATGGATTTCTTGACCTATACCAATCTAGAGTTAGGTGAATTAGCTCCTACTAAGTTGATCGTTGAATTGGCTGATAGAATCGTGAAACGTCCTAAAGGAATAGTTGAAAATGTTCCTGCAAGAATTGATAAATTTGTTTTCCCAGTAGACTTTATTGTTCTAGACATGCTTGAGGATTTGAAGACCCCTTTGATCCTAGGAAGACCATTCTTGTCTACTGCTCACGCTAAGATTGATGTGTTTAAAAGGAAAATAACTTTAAGAGTAGGGAATGTTGATCCCTTCTGAACAGATCTTACTTAGCTTGTTAAAGCTTAGTTGTATTGGATAGATCCAAGACAACTATGGTAGAAACTAATATTGAGAATATCATAAACTATGCGGAATCTAGTTTGTAATACTAAGAAGAACAATGAAACACTAAAACAAGATCTTGCTAAACTTTCAATATATTGAACACAAACAAAGTTACAGAATAACCTTGAGATTATGAATACTAACTATATTTACTATGATAGCTAATATGAAAACTTAATCTCTAGATCTATGCCGTAAGGTTCATTTTATACACCAAGGAAACCCTAATGGGCTTACAAAATGCGTCAAGTGATCATGCATATCTATTCCTAATATATCTCATGCATATCACATAAGCAGTACTAACTATATAACTAACAGTACTAATAAACTAACAGTACTAACACTTTGTACTGGCAGTACTAACTATAATTTAATTCCCAACAATCCTCCCCTAAACTTGTGATTTACCTCCAAATCATCAAGTTTCTTGAATTAAACCTTTCTAAGAGGATTCTTCCAAACACTCTTCTACTTCTCAATCTGTGATCTTGTAAATCTGAGAAGCTCAAATGCCATTTCACTTTCATGATCAACTTTAAGTCTTCCACTTAACATTCTTGAGAGCATTTCTTGTGTAAGAGGATATTTCTTTTTCACCAGCATGTGAATAGTAACTCCAGTATCCATCAATAATACATGAACTCCACATGAATCATATAAACTCCAGCTTATCAATGTGTAGTCCTGTTGAGCTTTCCAGATCTCATCTTCCTCACTTAGTTCAAACAAAGTTATGAGATCTCCCCAAAGTAGTCTGTCATAACCTTCTGGACTTGTAGTCTTAAATCTTTCCTTTACTAATCTGTATAGCTCCAACATATCTTGTCTGTCAAAATCATTAAGCATTGCAGTAAAGATCTTGTAATATTTAGTGCTCCCATCAACCCTGATGATCTCATAATACATTTTGTCTTCTGCTAGAATGTGTGTCATCCAATCAACTATTGGATATTTTGTGGCTAATGACTCAACATTGACAACAACATCATCTTCAAAAACTATCTTTAAATAATAAAGGGTTTTTGAAATTTTGAATTACACTACTAATATAATAGCACAATTAAACTAAGAAAAACATTTAAAGAATTAAAAACGTTTAACTATTACGAAAAATTAACAAACGTGAATTAAAAATGCGAGCTAAAACTAGAATTTAAAATCTAAAGCACTGCTTTTAACAAATTTAATACCTAAAAATCACAAAATTAAAAAGAAAATTTTAGGAAAAAGAATTAGAATTTTTTAACTATTTTTGAATTTTATATGATTTTTAAAGAAAAATGAATTACTAAAATAAACTTTTTCTAAAAATCACCACTAAAAATCTATTTCTATTTTTCAAAAATACTAGAATGAAAAAGAAAATTATTACAAAAAGAATCAGATTTTTCCTACTATTTTTCTATTTTCTATGAATTTCTTAAGAAAAAGAAATTACCAAAAACCTATTTTAATTTCTAGAAAATACAAATTTTATTGGAAAAATAAAGAAAAATGATTTTTAACTACTAAAAATGTGCAGAAATTTAATGGTATGAAAATGCCCAATTTTTACTAATCAATTGAACCCTAATTTTGCTTATTAAAACCTAAACCCTAATTTTATTAATCCTAATATTAAAAATATTAATCCTATTTTATTAAACTAAAAGTACAGGGTAGAAAGTGCAAAAGATTAAAGTAAAGGGTAGGCGGGAAAAGTAATAGAAATTTACACTATAGTTAAAACAGGACACCCTTAACTATTGAGGGACCGAAGTCGCTTTCCAATAGGCATGTTCACTATATAAATCAGATTGTCGAACAAATCGTTTGTTGTAATCGTTATTAAGAATAGCATAATTAATAGGTTTCGTGTTCACTCTATGTTTTACAACCAATGGATCTTGTTCTTTCAAAAGCATTTTTGAACGACTCTCTTCACAACGCATTAATGTCTCATCAGAATCAGGAATCATAATAGTATCTATTTTAAGAATGACATTCTCGTCATACAGTTTTGGCTTTGACTCCCGAACTTTCTTTAGATAGAAAGGTTTTTCAAAACCGATAGCTTGTTTCGTGGAATGATCATAACAAATTTTGGATTTAGTCATCATATGAACAGTTTGCGCTGATTGACCTCTTTTGAAAATGATTTTATCAAGTTGCTTGATTTTCTTTTCTAACGCAATTTCTCTATCAATATTTCTGTTTTCTTCCATTTTTAAATCATTTTTGAGATCAGAAACTGTTTTCATTAAAAAATCCTTTTCTTGCACTTGTTCAAAAAGAGTTCGCTTAAGACGTACAATCTCGGCATACTGTTCATTTGATCCTGAAAAACTTTTTTCAACATTTTGCATTTCTTTCAAATCTTTAACCTCTTCTTTATATCTGTCAAGCTCGGTAGTCAAAGCTTTGTTGGCACTTTTATATTCCAGATTAACATTGGTGTAGTGCACCACTTGGGTACTTAATTGCTCAAACATATATAATATCAGGACATCTTGTTGAGCAGAAGAGTTAGAATTCTGGACAGTTTCCTGTTGTGTTTCACTTAGATACTGAGAATAAAGAATGATATTGCTATCACTAGTTATTTCAGTTTCTGTCTGACTCAGATCATTTGACTGTTCAGAAGACGTCATTATCTGCTCACTTTGATTGATTAAATCAAAGGTCAGATTATCTGGATTGTGTACCTCAATGAGTGCATCTGAGCCATTCCTGGAAAGATTCGCCATGAGAGCAATCTTGGCTGAGTTGAGTTTATCACAATCAGAGTCATAGGCATCCAGATCATTGGCTTGATAAGCAACATTGTGGGTAATGACAGTCTGAGAGGTTTAAGTGTCAGGAAGTCCTGGATCTGCCAAAAATGCTATTTCTTCCTCTGTTAAAACTCTGTTAAAGCTTGGACCACTTGCTTGAGATTGAACCAGCAAACACCTTTAATCTTTGCACCATGTTTATCCCTTTTCTCTTGGGGATTAATACAATACTTGGCAATGGACCCTCCTCTTTGCAATTGTAGAACAGATGTCTGTGTGGTTACCCCGTGTTGTTGGCTTCCACTGTTGCACCAGGTGTGTATTTTCTCGTTGTTCCAGCAGCATAAGTAGTTTGTCTCCCCTGAACAGGTTGCACAGTTACTTTTCTATCATAGATGGTAGCTTGTTGACGAGGGTTTGACGAAGTTCTTAGCTTGATTGTTGGTAGTAGGATTGGGATGTGACAACAGCAGTTAAGATCGACATCATGTGATTAATCGCTTCATTTGGATCTCCCCTTTTGAACACTGGACCAACTAGTCCGGAGTGGAGTCTGGTTGGGAGAAAAAATTCAGGTTGTTGCTGTTGATAGGTTGTGGTGCATATTCCACTTGTGGGCGATTGATGGTTGTAAAGAATAAAACTTTGTGAGTGACCGGTGGATGGTTACTAATTTGATGGATAAGTTAATTGAAAGAGGTATTGATTGATTAGGTTTGTGTTATTGTTGAGTCTGATACGGTGTGGCATACTATTGAAGAACTGATTATGGGAAATATGAAGTTGATGATGGGACTTTGGTTTGTGAGTGTGTAGATGTGATGATAGCTGGCCTGAGTTAATTAGTGAGATGCAACTTAAAGCACGAGGATCGGAGTGTGCGTTCATGTATCAAACAAAAACTTCATTTGCAAGTCTTTCATGGGGTTACAGGTAAGCATGAAGCTGATCACTATTTGTTAGTGTGCATGTCTATTGCACCAATTTTACATCAGTAACAAATTTGCTCAACGTATCAGGAGAGTGTTTAAGAAATTGGTTGTTGACTTAGAAACTGCTCCAATGGCATTTGTAAATGTTCATATCATTGAGTAACAGATGTGAACTCTCAAGTAAGTACTAATAGGTTAGCGTCTTCTCCTTTTTTTCTTGTAAGTTGGAACTTAATCGAATTATTCATACAGCTTGCACTTATCGTTTCTTGTTTTGTTAACGGACGTTCCTTGCACTAGCAGTTTTACTTCTCCTAATATCTTTGGCTCACACTTTGTTGACTCTAAGAGCATATATTTCATTTGGAAGGCCTTAGTAGAGAATGATGTTTATTGCTCTTGATGTCACAATCTGCTTGAATGGCTTCAGATGAGCTCAGTTCAAACATATTCCCTTAAGCCTGTTACTCCTTCCTCAGTGATTGAAGACCGCAAACAATGTGGTCCTTTTTCAACGAGGCAAGAATCATGATTCCATGTGGTTATTCATCATTATACAGTTCCATTATGCTTTTCCATGGAATCATACAAGTGTTTTTCAAGCATCAGTGGTTTTGTTGTCTACCTCCAGAGAGAAGTGATTATCAAAGCAGAGTCGTTCATTGTGGTATCAAAAGATTACAAATTGTTCGATCGGTGGTAGAAAGAATTGTTTTTGGTTATGTGATTATTGAGTCTTGAATTGAAAAACTACACGGGATTTTTACAATTCTCGAATAAAACTGGGAAAAACAAGTGGTTCTGTTTCACGGGATTTTACAAAGTCAAAGAAATAACGTATAAATTTAAAAAACCTCGAGTTAGTTAAGTTTAAACTTAAGTTGGTTTCACTAGTTCGGTTGACAAAATTTTTAACTAGTTCGGTCCTACTCGTTCGGTCCTGCTAGTTCGGTTGTCACTAGTTCGATTGTCAAAGTTTAACTAGTTCGGTCCTACTCGTTCGGTCCTGCTAGTTCGGTTGTCAAAGTTTAACTAGTTCGGTCCTACTCGTTCGGTCCTGCTTGTTCGGTTGACACTAGTTCGATTCCTCTTGTTCGGTTCAAAGTTAAGGACTCGTTCGGTTCCAACTTGAGTAAAGCTCGTTCGGTTCAAACTTAAGGACTCGTTCGGTTCCAACTTGAGTAAAGCTCGTTCGGTTCAAACTAGAATATTCTAGTTCGGTTGACTTGTTCGACTTACTCGTTCGGTTTCCTTGTTCGGTCCTACTCGTTCGGTCCCAACTACTACGAAACTCAAATTTTCAAAACTCAAAAAAACACAATTTTTAATGGTTTTTAGCAAAAAAATATTGTACAACTAGTGTTACTAACCTTATAGGAACAATAAAAATGAAAACTTTAAGATTTTTAAGCCAAAAAATTTGAATCACTATTTTGATCTTTGTAAAGGTTTTTGAACACAAATCAAACACAAAAACTAAACACACCACTCTATGGCTCTTGATACCAATTGTAGAATTCTAGTAATCTTATGATCAAACCAAGAACAAGAGTGAGATGTGGGTTGTGATGTTAGAGATAGAGAATGGATGGAATGGATGAAGTGTATTATGATGAAATGTTACCAATGGAACAACCAACTACCAACAACCTCTCCAAAGCTAGGAGAGGTCCTTATATACTACCTATTGTGGCTGGCCCATGGGTTCTAATGGGCTTCCCATGGGCCTTGGGCTGGGCTAGTTTACTTAACTAACGTTACACATACTACGAGCTAAGACTTAATACAACTTGGAAGTGACCGATACTTTTTGTGTTTCCAACACTAAACGTGAAATCGGCAACTATCATGAGGACAAAACGTGAAAGGGAACCCGCACGAGGACCAAACATGAAATCGACAACCCCTTGGGGACAAAACATGTTAAAAAGATATATATACCAAAGGGTGGACCCATGGGGTTCTCGGGGGTTAAAGGGAACCCGATTGTTTACCGTCTAGTGTAAATTGTTGTTAAAAAATTCTAATTTCTTCAAAATGAACTTAGTTTCAAAATTTTATGTCACATACATACATTCATTTTTTAATCAGTCACTAATATGTCAAAATTAATACACAACTTTTTAGTTTGTTTAATAATTTTAATAAAATCATATTTTTTATTAAAAAAAATTATTTACACTGGTAAAAGAACATCAATCTAAGAACTATCAATTATGGTAATTTTAAGAAAATTTTTTAAAACACATTAAAAAATTTATAACTATTTTTAACCATAGTGATTAAATGTTTTATCTTCATATAAAATAAATTTTCTAAAATGTTAAATTTTCTTTTATAATTTAATACATGTGTAATTATTTAATCTATATACTTCCTCCGTCTCAAAATTATTATCATCTATTGACTTTTCAAGTTTGTTTCTTTCGACTTTAACCTTAAATATTTGTGTTATACAATATTTGATGAAAATCATAACTATGCAAATTAATTTAAAAACTGATCAATTCATATACTTTTCATTAAATATTATATAACGCAAACAAAAATATTTAAGGTCAAAGTTTGAAGAAAAAGACTCGAAAAGTCAATAGGGAACAATAATTTTAAGACGTAGGAAGTATACTATCTATAATGAAAAAAGCTACAAACCTGAAAGTGAAAAAATTAAGTA